>DWQL01000972.1:0-12745 GCA_018231265.1 Noctuana haematospila | reverse complement strand
TCAACTTCAGTTTTTTATTCCATTGCTGACAGCTGGGCGCGGAATGCTTGCCATAATCAAGGAGAGTCTGGAGCATGCCATGTTCCACCTTTTTGCTCCAATATGGGTTGGTGGAGTACGCATAAGGACCGATTTGAATGGCCTGTGGCGATCATTTTAGTCCATATGACTACCAACGCATCCATGTACCATGTACGACGTCAAGTAGAACGTTATCTTAATTGGATCTGCATCTCCATAGGTTTTAGTGACTACTTAACATTAGATGGCCTGCACGCTTATTTGCTACTGATTTAAGATAAGACTAATAAAAAACAGTGTGTGTACTTTCGTACACATATACGGTCACCGGTGCCTGTTCCGAAACTGCAATATTCAAGATACCGAAGTTGCCGTGTCCGCAGCGTTGTACAATTAATGATTATGGTTCGTGTCTACAACTGACTACAAACTAGTTTTCAGTTACCTTACACGGCCTACAGCGAATAATCTTTCATTGGCAACAAGTATGTATCAATTGGAAGACACACATATCTAGTGTCTATGTCTGCGTAGGCAGCAATGTCATATTGATTATATATTGTGTTTGTAAAACGTCCTATATCCACCGCAGTACACAAAGGTTACGTTCGTGCAGCGCCTAATACATAAAGCACACTTATCTGTTACAGAGAGTGTAAAATAAAAGCATAAATTGTTTATTTTCCCATTTGTTGGCGTCGTTAAATCTTTATTATCAACTTAATTTTCAAAGCAGCTGAGGGACTAGACAAGATGAATTTACATTTGATTAACGCTTCCCGATTGACTTATTAAATAAGTAAAATTAAAATTATTTGTATAAAACCTTCACCTTTACAGCGTACCACTAATTATGCGATTGATTACTGAGTGAACATTGTTGTAAAAAAACTTTTAATGAAACCTATAATCAAGTTACACGTTACGTCTCTTACTCGTTGCGAGTTCTAAGTTAGTAACTTTTTAAATGTCCAGCGTTTCTTTACAAAAGGAGGCTGTTAAAGCTTTGAGCGAGTTTCGAAGTTGACTTCTTAATTGTTTAGAAATTAGTGTTATGAGAACAAATCAGAAATTGTGGAAGTGAGCCGAAATTTTATTGTCTAGAGTGAACCCCTTTGTAAAATGTTTGCGTTTGTTAACAATGTAACTAAGGAGTATTTAATTTGTTACAGCTGTAGCGTGATCAAACGACGTTCTTATAACAAGTAAGAATTATCCGGTAATTAACAGTGGCCTGAGTCTGTTACGTCTCGTAATTGAGTCTTAATTACACATGTGGAACCTACTATTTTAGGATGCTGAGTAGTTCTTCAGTAACCGCTTAGCATTAGTTATCTAATCTATATTATCTATATTCATAAGTTTAAAGAAAAAAGTTAATTCATCCATATCATATACCTATTTTTAGGTTTTGTTTCTTAAGTTGAAGACTGAAATGTATGCCATTTTAAAATACAATCCGAATAAAATTATCGGAGACATGCGCGTACAAGCATAGAAAATAATAGAAATATACAAATATACCTACATACACCTATGAAATTTGTATATTTTATTGGAAGCCCTAATTAATAGATTCATGCGTGAATATCTTGCAGTTCCTTCAATATTAAATATAATAATATACTAACAATAACAATAATATTATCCCTTTGTCCTTTCCTATCAATAACATTCCTTTTTTGATATCGGATATAAAGAGATGTGCATTATAAAATATTACAAGATACGAGTACTTATTAATATTCAGACTCGCGAATGTAGGTGGATATTGTTATGTAACCAACAACATTTCAATATTAAAGAGGAAAGCTTGTTTATGTGTCGAGAATACTCTCTGGAACTACTAATACGATTTTCATTCACTGGTCTGGAAAATCATTCATAAGTCTGGGAAGATATTGGAGTAAACAAGACTAAATGAAGTTTTGAATTGAATTGTTGAAACACTAAAGGCGAAGGTTGGATACCTAGGTTCAAATACATTAGGTACTCTGAAAAATTGATTTGCATTACTCTTATTTATTAACTTTATTTGAAAGAGTGTATTTTGTCTACTTTATGGTTATTTTCTGAACTAAATTCTTTAAATGATGGGAGACGATGTAGGCACCTAGATATTCTATTGGTCTTGAGTAACAAGCGAGCATGCGTAATTTGCGTACCTAATTATATTTGTGTCCATGGCACTCACGACTACGGGAATACTAGGGGTCGGGATATGAATGTGAGAAGTTATAAAAAATATAGTCTTTTTTCATTAATAAAAAGATTACACCTATACTCAAAACTCAAAAAATCACCAATTAATCTTTTTTTCAATAATACCATTAAGTTTACAATATAAATAATAGATTTATAAGAGAGAATAACGTCGCAATTTAACAGTATCCATTAGCGCTAATTCGTTTTCGTGTTTACATTTAATGGATCCGCAATTAAATAAAACAAAGGTGGCAAATGGAAATTTGGGTCTTCGACGGACAAATATTTGTCCGTCGTACAAACAACACTCGTCAGACCGTATCGCCGCGTTGTGAATCCGTAACCTTTCACATCCTTGAGAGCATATTTGAAAAGGATGTGATGTATATTATTGCTTTTGCTTCGGTTCAATCGAATAGAAAACACCTACTTGGAAAATACAATGAAAACAATGAATGCACTAAAATGGTTGCAGTGTTTTTTTCATGAAAATTTACGTAGTAGGTGCCTTATAAATTTTAATTTATACTACTACGTATAAATGTTACTAGAACTAAGATCGAAAAAGACTACTAGTATTTTTGTATTGCATTGTATTGTATTGTATTATAATGACGCGGCCATAGATACAGATAGCTGTATCTATGGCACGTAAGGGGTTACACTTGCCATTGTAAGTCTATAATGCCGTCGACATAAATAGGGCGGAAGTCTGCCTCGCGGCTTCAGTACATTAATCCGTGGCTCAGGACTAATGCTCACTGAACCACAGATTCTTCAGCCTTCATGTTCCCATCTTAAAAAATTCTATACCATATAATATATTATGTCTAGCATATTAATTTTTATTTATTTAAATAAATGTAATGAATTGGAAATACATAAATTAAAAATTAAAATTAAAATTAATAGATAATAAAAAACTAAAGATAAATTTAATTGAGGGGGGGCGGACTTCAATAGGTTATTTTTATTGAAGCAGCGTAGTCGACCACGGGTCTGGGATTTAACTGTCCCAACTGATAGTGTTTAATTCAAAGGGGGACGGGAAAGACTTCATGCAGCCCAATATTGATATTGGGCTTGTCTTGAGACATCCACAGCCATCGAACCTCAAAGATAATAAATTAACACAACATTACGGCGGTATGAAGTTCGCCGCGTCAGCTAGGTAACAATATAAACAATATAATAGGACTAAGCAACGGAACAAAACCTATAATTAAAATCTTGGCTTTCAAGAGCCCATTAATAAAATGTGTGATGTCCAATACGGTCCATATTGCTAAGTTGATTGCAGCTTGTATGGCCCCATTTATAGATTCGAGCTCTCGGCGCCATCTGCGGGACGCATAAAACTAGTACTTACTCTAACGTACCTGGGTTAGATCCCTGAAGTGCCAGCTTTAATGGTGATGTCAGGCGTTTATTACTGAAACATAGCGCGCGAAGAATTGATAAAAAGGTCCGCTATATAGACTTTTCGCAATATAGAGCAAATACTTGTAGAATAACTATTTATTCTTATGGCATGGTGGTAAATTTAACTAGTACGCATGTCTCATGCTGCATACCTATTAGTTAATATTAATCTTCCATTGAATACAGCTATTTTAAAATCTAATGACGGTATCACATCTCCGCCGCGAAACTAACCAGGCGAAACCACGATACGACTTCCGCAGCGAAATCACGAAGCGAAACCGCCAGTACGCTAGCGGCAAGCATAGTGAAATGTAGCCATCGACAGAGGGAGAAGAGATTTTGCTCTGTTCTAAGGAATCTGGGTGCATGAAATTATTAAAGAGAAAGCTTAGGACAAGCTGTATGATTCACTAAATAGGTACATTATCAATTAATTTCTCACTGATATCACGCGTTTCAGTCACAAGTAACGACACAACATGAAAGTTATTTTCGCATTGATGATGTCCTACCTAAAAGCATAGTAAAATGTGGTCGAAATCGTTAATATTAATTTAGTTCTGATATTTTGTATGACATGTTTACAATTTGTATACACACTATTAATATTAATAGTTTCACTCCGCGGTTTTACTTGCGCTTAGATTTATATTAATTAGGTGGAGAAAACAAAGAGTTAGTTCACGAATGATAAATGAACAGAAAGCATGGCACGTAAGCAAATGGCGACGTGACTTCAGCGGGCTGAAATGAATAGTTGGTGCTTTTCAACTGTTGTCCTTGTCTAATGTTGAGTTAATGAACTCGTGTCGATAAGGTAAAGTTTTTAACATTAACATAGCATGTGTTTAAATATGTAGATAAATAACAAGTACCTACCTACTGTGGTCCTTTCCGTGGATTCTTAAAAAGTTAAAATTTAATGAATTATATTACCTATAGAAAATATTACACATAAACATGTAATTCTTCTGTACGTACGTTACTATTATTGGGTGCTACAGGCATAATAACGTTTAACATTTTTCACGTAACTTTGGACAGCCATTAACTTTGGATAGCCTTTCTCTGAACTTTCTTGGATTTTTCTAGTGAAATTTTGTCAAAACAATTTTAATATTTAGCCCCTTAAGACTTTAATTTTAAGACACTTTTTATTGCTCTAGAGATTTATTTTCTATAAATTTGAAATTTGTGTCTCGTAGAAATTGTTTTTATTTTTCTTTTCTGCCACTGACAGAAGCGAAAATTGAACTAAGTTTTTAGTGTGCCGCGGTCTTAAAGTATCTAATCGCTAGTATTTTTCATTCTGAACTTTATTGCAGCCAACCAACAAAATTTGCCAAGCTGGAGGACTGTAATATAAACTTTTAAAAAGAGAAAACAACGTAATTTGTTAAGATTTATAGTCCGACTTGAGTTTTCGAATAAGTTGACGCAAATTCTTTACCCATTCTAAATATCTCTACTATTTAACTAAGCTAGAAAGTTAAAAAAAATGTAAAGTTTAAATATAAGTAATTAGTAGAAAATGACATCTTATGTTAATTAACGAACCATATTTGTATTCCGAAAACTGTACTAACAATTTTGATGAAATTTGCAATATAGGAGTTCGCCAAGTCTCTTTCAATTTCGAACCAATAGCAAACTTGGTTCCTACAAGCGTACGAATAAGTTTTAGATTGGAATTGAAACTGATTCGAGTTAGCTTAGGATTTTAATCGAGTGTCAATAGTAATCTAGCTGCTTTTGCAATCGTCTCGTATTGGAGCTGTAATTGTCTATCAATGGCGTTTCAATCATTTTTTATTTTTATACTATCAATGATTTTCCAAAGGTATGTCATGAGTAGATTATTTATCAATACTGCCAAATTCAGACACTGAGATGTCAGTAACAGACTAGCAACTCAACAACAAAGACGTTTTACCAAGATGACTAACAAAATAAGTCGGTCAAGAAGTAAATTAATAAAGTAGTTAGTCAAGTATGGATAACTACGCCAGGATTAACTTACAAGCGCTTTCTGGGTTATTAACACTATCTTTTAACGTCGCAAGTGGTGTCCATTTATCATGTGGATTGCTTCTAGGCTCTAGGCAACAATACTGTCAACAAACGTGACTGCGGTCGTAAGCTAGCACAAAGAGAGTACCCTAAGGTTATTAAAAGCTTGAAAGACAAAAGGAAGTGATAAGTAGAAGAACTTTATAAAGAAGTTCTGACTAGATGTTCAATTCACAATTTTTATTAATAATGATAATAATTTATTTATTTTCTCAATCACAAAGATGTATTATATTGAACATATTTATAGCTATTTATGCATTTAACATATTTCTGACGAGCAATAAAATATTATTATGTCCTGAGAAAAATAAGTTTGTTTTAATAGAATTATTTCCCATAAAAACAAATAGGCGAAATTAAATAATTTATTTTTTATTTTTACTTAATAAGAGCATTGTTATACAAAACAATGCAGAATAGGAGTCGTTCCAATTCACGGAGCAAATGTGAGCCGGAACTTTGAAACTAGTTGATAGCAAAATCCTATTAAAATCCCATCAGCAACCTGATTTGCGCACTGCAGCGGTCGCAAATGGACTAAGGATTGCATTTTAAAACATTTTAGCCCATTTCTAGTAATTCGATTTCCGGCAACTTTTTGTTTCTTTATTTTTTTATGTTGTAACCGGTAGTCGGAAAGGAATATTGAAAACTGTCGTAAAGAATTCTGTCCCAAGTGTGCTATTTTATGTCCTCACGACACTTTTAAAACTGGTTAATGTTCTTGTATTGGATTTGCGGGTTGTTTGTTACTGTTCATCGCACGTTAGAAAAAATGAATTAAATGAAGCCTTTGCATTTTTTGTACAGATTACTTGAAACTAAATTTTCATGTCAAGTACTGTATAGGTATTAGCCGTAAAATATTAAAAGGCTAAGGATAATGTAGTGATAAAACACAAGGTGTTCTAGCTCACTAATTTGACTCATCAAGTTAGATCACGCCAAAGCGATCAGCTTACAATCCTTAATGAGCAGTGAAATTCGAATCTCCTCGAATCTTGTATTGTATTCACGTTCGGCCGAGCAGGTGTATTCTACAATTACAGGAATTAATCTTGACCTTTCGTACCAAATTATTTTAGTAGAACTTGTGTTTTACGTAATTTCTTTTTATATTTTCCATTTTGCCAAACTGTTTTTTTCTAACCTAAATATACTGAATTTTTTTTCCAAACTAGAAGCAAAGCGGTGTTTTGAAATGATTCGTACTTTCAATATTTTATCAAGTTTCGTAGTCATATTCGGAATAAAGTCTGTGTAGGCTTTGCAACAACCACCCTTAAAATCTTTTTATCTATCCCATGCACGCCTCCCGCCTTCTTTATTGGCGTCGCATTGAAGAGAGGCTGAATTATAAAGCTTTCAAGTCTAGGACTAATAATTTAATACTAAATAAACCATATCTATTTTTGGAAGAGTATTCTACAAAGACTCTTCAAAACTAAGAAGCACTACTGCTAAACATGAAATTATATTTTTGTGTTCCTTATAGAGTATATAAATATGATCCTATAAAACGATATAAATAATAATTTACTTCATTAATTTCTCAAAACCTATTGATGTTAATTGCAAGTTGAGTATTAGGCAAGAATTGATTTAAATTCTTTTTATTTGCTAATCCACAAATTATATATTTTTCATAGGATAATCAACACACAAAGAGCATGCTCGGTCTACCTACCTAGAATTAGGTTTAGACTTAATCACTATACTAGTAAAGTAGTAGTACCTACTACTTTTATTAAGTGATTTCTTAAGTAAACCTAATATTCTCTCTTTATTTCTTTATCTGGTTTATATAAAATCTTAGTATCTTGAATGTAGCAAATTGTTTTTATTGTAGCCCAATAAAACTCTCGCTAGGAATGACGAGTGCCTTTTGCGCGTACGATTTATGAAGACAATAAACTTGACAACGCCACTTAGGGTCGTGAAATGATGCCCACTTGAAAATATTGGGGCTATCATTTCTGTGTTATTCCCACATTAAATATTGAAGAGACATAATGACAGGGACTGGAAAGCGAAAATTTATTCCAAGCTCTTAGAGTGTATTTTAAATTCATCATTTTCTCATTCCGATAATAGCTTTTTCCCGAACAAAAGGTTTTATTTGAGTGTCTTAACAGAATGGAGGGCGAGATAGCGTTCTGTGGTACTTTTGTTTTGATACTTGGAGGAGTGATTTCCGGGTTTAATGGAAGGTGTCTGTACGTCCTACTTGTGATCGCATGATGAGCGGGAAGTGTCACGGCTGCAGGCTCAAAGGAGTGCCGGTATCGATCGCGCGGTCTGCGCAACAAGTGTCGTTACACACAGTCGCAGACTCCAGCTAGCTCCTTGACGCCTGGTGCCATCGATAGCTTATGGTTTGGCTACACATTCATCATTATTCTCAATATTATGAGACAATGCACTTCTAAACGGTTTATTGTGAGTAGGTAGGGTAGTACCTATTCATAGGATTTTCTAAGAAGGCAATTGATTTATTTTTTTACGATTCGCGTTTCGACTTCGACATAACTCTGAAACGGAGGATTGTTCGACAAAGCTCATCTACCGTACAGCTTTTCAAACTAACTGCTAAATATTTTAATAATGAACGCTTTAAATAGATTTAATATTTCGATGACATTTTGTTCATTATTCATTTACTACATATTTTACTTGCGGTTTACTAGGTACTCGTACATGTAACGAATTTATTGAAGGAGGTTATCAGGAAAGGAATATGAAATAAAAAACTCAACACTAAAATTGGAAGTAAAATATATTTATTTTAGGAAACACTACAATTATTGGTACAAAGTCATTGATACCTGTTTCGAAACATGTACAGATGTGAGTTTAACCTTACAAAGACATTATCTACTGATTATGTAAGATTTTTTTGTAAAATCATCATATTTTTCTACGCTTTCAAATCCGTCTGTGCGCATTTTTTTAATTACTTTATACCCATGATTCGAAAGACATTATTTAATAGACACATTCAGATTTAAATATGAAAAAGATAACACATTTATAAACAATGTTTTTCGCTAACATGAAAATACTACTGAATTTTAAGTAAGTATATTTAATAACTACCTTGGCATTCATATCTACATTTACAATAATTATTCCTAGAAAATACTCAAAAACATATTAAAGTTTTTATACATTTGAGTTTTTAATGCCCCAAACAGTTTGTAAACTGAAGCGTGTAAATAAGAAATTTAAAGAAATAAAAACTTGCAGGTTAATAAATTTTATTTATTTAAACTTAAATTTATTTAAACTAGGTAATCGATAAAAAAGGCACATTCAAAAACACTGGAATAATTTTATGATAAACATTTATAGCAAAAATTATTTGTCCGTAAACATAGAGGCTAACGAGTCCCGGTGCTTCAAAGTTTGTGTCTTGGGAGAGATGGACTTTGAAGTTTCCACAGAATATGAGACTCTGTCTAGAGAGAGCAATGACGTCACAGTTAGACGATTGAGTTGCAAAATTTCGCGCCCGATTGGAAAGGGCGTCCTGATACTGATGAGAAGGTCATGGGTTTGGCTCGCGTAGTCGATTTGCTAATTCTATATTAGGTAGATTAACAAATTACTTGTACAAAAATACCCTTGTGCACATAGTTCATTTGTGTTTTTCGCATTGTAATTATTAAATTATTAATTGCGTTTATCGGTACTATATTCGTAAAAAATAGTTTTAGTAAAGTAAAACTGGATAAGCTTGTGCCGAATGTGTAACAGCTGAATATCTAGTTTCAATATTGTACAATGTGCATAAAGAAGTAAACAGATTAAAAACAGAAGATTACAATGGATAAGAACCATAGCCTCTATAATTACTGATATAAAGATAAAAAGTGAAGTTCTGGATAATGGAATTATTACTACGTTTTATTTATTACATACCTAATTGCTACAGTAAATAATGTAAGAAGAATGCAATCAAACGGAAAAGAAGGTTTATTTCCATCCCTTATTTATCATCTATCATCATCTTTTGTTTATTTGTAATAGGTACTTATTCAGAATCTGACAGCCCTGACAGCCAAATATCGCACTGACGTAATAATGGCAACATTAAAACGTTGCATAGACTAGGCTATAAAATAGCTAGAATGCACGTAACTTATACTAAATTGCTCATGACAATACCGACGAAGTTGGACTAATAGTACGGTGTTAAGTTCTGAAATTAATTGCTCTGTAACGCTTGAGGAATTCCGTGTTACGCAATTCGCGAGTGCGTCCACATACATTAAGAGTTTGAACACCTGTTCGCTTCGAGGAATTTATAATACAGGGAATATAACACTACGTTAGATAATTCTTTTTATCATTAATCTAAAGTTTACAGTACACATATATAAAAGATCCTTTAAAAAATCTCACCCCTAAATATTTCCATTACAAACCTTTTTCATACCACCTTACCAGTAGATTCTAAATTTATTCACAAGACTAAATTATTATATTGTATAAGATTTTATAAACGCAAAGTTATTCTTATTATTAAAAAGTTTATACAGTAGAGTCGTGGCAATGCTGCTGAATCCCAACTGACTTAATTCAACAGAACTAAATTAATTTATTAATTAACACAGCGGCAAGAAGAGGAGAGCCCTATTTGAATAGTTATAATACTTTTCTCTCAGAAATGTAACTAATTTTAATGTACAATCCAAACTTCAATTCGCTGAGAACGGTGGTGGAGTTTTACAAAATTTAAGGAACAGGTTTAAATCAAAGTTGTAACATAAGAAAAGATATCTTCATCGTGGATAAGAAGATACATAGCTCCCCCGGGGCGTGGAAGCCGTACCGTTCTTACCGACTTTATTCAGATGACATATTGGAAGGTCAAATCGCGTATTAGTCTCGCTCAAAATCCCTCTTGAATAGAACGCAGGCAATTTGTAGTCCAGGAGCCTCGTTACCATCTGTCAATCTAGCTTTAGATTTTTTGTCACAACCATACCGTTCAATAAAGACCCAGGTAAGGCAGTCTGTGCCTTATATTCTGAGGTATATCAATAAAAGTTTTTTCAAAAACGGCTAACTTTAATTTTATGCAAAATCGCCTCTCACCGCTCACCGCTCTACGCCCGGAAAGTTATGTTACATAAAAACTTTAAATTCTAAGGAAGGTTAGCTACTGTAAAAGTTAAACATTAATACACTTACAATAAACCAGTCACATTACAAGTCATTCTACATTATCACTTTCGTCACTCGCCAACGCTCTGGAATAAAGAACATTTATCTAAATCTTAACTAAATTGCTCGGGGCATTGGCGTTATATCATTAGTTTTGGAACTTAGAATGATCGTTTTGTCACGATTGATTTGAATCGATTGTTTATTGTTATCAAATCGTAAGGAGTACAAGTATCATAAATACATTATGATGGTTGTCTCGCCACCAACATATTATACATTATTATATTATAATAATATGTTTTAAATTTTAATGTTAAATGTTAATAGTTGGACCGACTTGATTTTGTTGTGTTTGAGTGTATTTTTGGATGGTTAAGATTTGCGGTGAAGCTATTAGGATCCACGATTTAGGTATTTAAAGTATTTATATTTTGATGAATTTTTACTTTTATTAAAGTAAGATATAAATAACAATATCACGGGCAGCTCGTTAGATAAAATATTATATATATTTGAGATGTGATAAACCAAATTGTATTGAAAGAATGATGTTCACATAACAAATTAAATGAACTTATAGACTTAAGAATTAAAAGACCTGACCAAGTAATTATTACAGAGAAAGAACTTTATACTTGTTACTTGATTTTCTTGTAAGCAAATGTAGGTGTCTCATATAAAGTATGTTGAAACGTAACTTACCTCATCGAATCGGCATACGCATTACATAACTAATGAAAGTTTAAACAAACTATGGATAGGTAGTGAAGATCAATATCCGCGGAGCTGCGCTGGCAGACATTCATTGATGCTTTACAGACGTTCATACCTTATAATTTAAATGTTTCATTAATAATGTGAAATTAGTCGTAGAATATAGGTCATTTAAGTTCACACCAGGTAAAGGGAAGACAAACATTCTCATAACAAAAACTCTTATATCCCTTAATGACAGTATTTACTTTAGACAAGACAGACCATTAACTCGTAGTTATCGTAGTTCAGGACTTACGAGATGATACAGGAATTGCGTTTGCTGTTGGCGTGTCGTTCTCGAATTTGTTGGAGATGCGCGAGCTGTGCGGGGGAAGGTACGTGAGGGGGGTTGGAGGGTGAAGGCGTTGGGGCGGAACCCGGCGGCCCCTGAGGCCCGGTCGGCAGTGACTGTCGCCTGCGACGCCGCAGCGCCGGCGACAGGTTGTACTTCACTTTCGCTTGCACCAGCAACTCCTTGAAGATCTGCGAGACATTGATGTTCTCCTTTGCCGATGCCTCCACGAATCCGTTCTCCCAGTCCACAGTTACCACCGATTCAGTCGTGTGAAACTCCACCTGGAATTTGTATTGATTTAGTAACAGTGCCATCATACCTATTGTAATATAAGAAAATGTGCGTTTTTGTGAGTGATAAAAGGAAATATTTTCCATAAACAACTCTATAAACCAAATAATCATTGATTAACCTGTAGACCAATTGCGATATGAATCATAAAATGTTGAATTCTATCAGCAATAATGGACTAATTGTTCTAGTACTGTAGAAGCTCAGTCTCGAGAGAGCACTAACGTAATGTAACGTAACTTAAGACGATTGAGTTGCAAAAATTTCGCCGCAGAGCGTAACAACCGCGGTGGCTCAGTTAGATAGGGCGTCCTGGTATGGAAGGGATGGTCATGGGTTCGGATCCTACTGGCGAAAAAAATGTGAACGATACGTTGTGAAAATTTTTCAAAAATATACATATTGTTCTTGATCCTCAATTTATCGATGACAAAGATGAATTGAATTTCTGTTCGGAACTAGCAAAACCTATTCAAATTCCGACAGCAGCGACAATAACACCAAACC
>DWQL01000971.1:0-12748 GCA_018231265.1 Noctuana haematospila | reverse complement strand
GCGATTTACTACACGTGTCAGGTTAGGGTTTTTTTTGTATGAAGTTGTTACCTCGTGCAATTAACTGAACTATAATGTTAAATCTTTCAACTTGTCCTAGAATTTGTATTCTGAGTACTTACGAGTACATGAATTTATGGAGAGAAGATGCAGTGTAAATCGTCGAAAATTAAGGTTTTAGATATTCGGTAATTCTTTTTTCTTTGTATAGAGTTCGTTAAGATCTAACAATTAACCATCGTATTTTAAATAGTAATTCAAATAAGTGTTGAAAAGAAAAGTAAAATATTAATAAGTCTACTTTAATTAGAATAAATAGATACTTTCAATAATCAGTTGAAAATTCAAATTATGCTTATAATTGTAAAGAAAAGATTAGAGACCATACGTTATACCCTAAGGTCCAGATAATGTCATAAGGTAAATAAAGTATGAAATACCTAGTTACACGTTATTACATGAGAAAAAAAAAACAATTAAAATAGGTACCTACTTACAGCAACTCCAAACTATAAAATTGTTAAACGAAGGGTCGGCAACACGCAGTCCTATCATTTGTTATTAATTCTATTCAATAATAACTTTAAATACAAGGTTTTCGCATTGATAATATCAATGATGGGTTAAGTATAAATACACATTATCAAAATAATGAATAAACGAATTAATTAAAAAATGAAGTGCGGCCGTCTTTCCCTTCACTGTATGTGTGTGTGTCGTCACTATGCGGTCCGCTTTTACGTTATTTTGCCAGTACGTGGCCCTTGTTTGCCAAAAGGTTACTGACCGCTGGTTTAAGCAAACATAAACCAGATACAGTGTTATTTGTGATCGGCAATGAGATGATTTAATGTGTCAACGACCAATCCAAATATTCAGCAAAATAGCTCTGCGAAATGGCCGGTGTTTATTCAAAGGTAATGAAATTCGTAGTGGAATATACAGGGAAAATCGAAATTTCCGCGAATGTTTCGTAGGTGAAATAGACCAATAAACATAATAACCGGTGTAGTACCGGTAGTGTATCTACAGTACCGGACTTTAGTGAAATATCTTTTTTCTATACTGAATAACAAGTTAGCAAGTTTGTTGTTGTAAACTAGCACTTCTGGAGAGTTTTAAGTACCCCACATGAGTATACCGAAACAGCGCCGTTCGCCGCCACGGAGACTCTTGCCCAGCAGTGGGCCATAATAAGTGTTGAAGCAATTAACTCGCATTGCCTAACTTGAGAACATTTTAAATTTTTTAAGGAAAAGAGAAGAGGAATAAATAAATAGCATTAACAGTAAGTATACTCACGCACTATATTTATGTTTACGTAGGAATCTACTCATTAAAGAAAGTCAATGGAAAATTATTTTAGTGCCGAACCGAACTCATCAAATTATTTCTTAATAGCAATAAATGTAAGCTAGTCTACAACTTTAATTGACACAGTAAACGTACATGATAATCCCATTAAACGTCCTGTTAACCCCGATACAACGGATTATGTATCAAATCAATGTATTGTATCAGGTAATCTTATGGATTTAGTTCAAATCGTACGCAGCTATCGAAAATTTATCAAAATGTCAAAAAAAGCAATAGATATGAAAAGCAACAATGATAAATAAAGATGTTGATAAAATGTAGATACCGCATAATAATTTTACCTCTACATTTCATTGTGTATCGTTCATAATTTAACGTATGAAATACTGTACGAATGGGTTCCTGTAATAACATATAATTTTATCGTGAAATCCATTTCTGGCGCAGTGCCAAGTTCACCTGCAGCAAAATACGGCGTCGGCTAGGGCGGACGCACCAGTCAAATATGCAAATTGTAGAACTTTCAGTGAACGGTCACAAAACAATAGGACCGGACACTGCCGGACATCCGTAAGCCTGAACGATGCTAACAAAGAATTTAATTGGGACAAAGCATTGGAGCTGCTAGCTGCTACGCCACTATTCATGGAGTCATCCAGAAAGTAAAAGGCTAACTACATTTAGAACAGTTTAAATATACGAGTATGAGTATTATTAATGCATGTGCGGAATTAAACGCATTTTATACAGCTGCTTACCTAGAATAAGATTGTAGGGAATATTAAAATGTCAGTAATAATCGTATCAGATTATATAAAAAAGTATACAGGTATACATTTCCACCAATCCGCATTGGATCAGCGTGGTGAAGTATGCTCCAGGCCTTCCTCGGTTGTGGGGAGAGACCCGTGCCCAGCAGTGGGACATAAAAAGGGTTGAAGGATGATTATCATGAATTAAATCTTGATCAAGTTAAAACTATTATTAATTTAAATAGATCTACATCGTGGGTGGATTCAATGGTCAGGAAGTCCTCAGTTCCGCTGAGGTGTTCGATCCGGAGACGAAACAGTGGAGCTTCATCAGGTCCATGCTCAGTCCTCGGTCTGGGGTCAGCCTCATCGCATACAGGGACTGCTTGTATGCGCTTGGTGGCTTCAATGGATACAGCCGTTTAAATACTGGTTTGTACACTGTAGGTCACTTATCTTCTATAATCTATATAGCTATGTAGACGAATTCAAAATCTATACGCACTATCCTGCTTCGCTACGCTGTACGTATTACTGCAGTCAACTGACTGTTCATACATTCTAATACGGGAACTTTAATTGCCTTCATAATTTTTTTTTAGTTTCCAATTACCTACTAATTGCAAATTTTATTGTCATATATTTTAATTTTTCTTTCTCACACAAAGTTTCGGTTAATTCTTGTCACTGTACTTAATTTATATACCTACACAATACGAATCGTGGTACTTTCGTAATCCACTTCCTTCAAAGGCATAGACAATAAATAGATAGCCGGAAACTTGAATTACTTAAAGAAAACTTCTCAGAATTTTATTGGAAGCAGGAAGTTTGATTGTAAGAAATTTTCTTTTGTGCAGGAGAAAAGTTCAATCCTCAAAGCAGCGGCGAGTGGCAGGAAGTGACAGAGATGTTCAGTGCCAGGAGTAACTTCGCCACTGTTCTGCTTGATGACATGATATTTGTTATTGGAGGATTTAATGGTAGGAAAGTTATTTTATTGAAACTTTTTGAATTGCAGCAGTACCTAGTTACTGCAGATGTTATTAGCAAATGATGTCAACTTTGCAGTAGATTAAGTAAAGACCAGTAGATCTTCAAGTTATATATACCCTTCATTCTAATTTTCCTCCATTCCGTTCACAAATGACTCACATATCCGGGAATCGGGGACTGTAGTTGACTGTACCCATTAGGTATGTTTATTTTTAGGTCTAATGATATACTCCTTTCCCACTTTGTAAACGTGTTCGTTTATTGATCTTGCCAAGTATTCAAACTCTATGCCACTTTGCTGATTGCAATCTTCATTTGCATGAAAGTAACATTCAGTTACTTTCATGTTGTTCGAATGTTGTCTGTTATAGGTTGCGGTCCCTAGATTTGGAATTTGCCAATAGTTAATAGGTGCACATTATTACAGCAAAACTTACTTATGTCTAATAACTGTAAAAAAAACCTTAGAGAAGTATTTATGACCTTGTACTCAAAGAAAAAACCCAACATTCCCTACGAAGTTTGCAATTGTTGAAAAATAAGGAGATAAATATTCTTTAATTAAACAAATGGACAAATTAAACAAATGAGAAATTTTGATTTCATTTGTTTTTTGGTTGAAATTGAAAAGGATAATCTCACCTTGAAGGATCTTACGTTTCTCCATTAGGAGAAACGTAACTATTAAGTTAACGTGTACTTATACCTTTGTCAGGATCTACCACGATCCCCCACGTGGAATGTTACGACGGCGACACCATGGAGTGGTATGACGCGGCGCCGATGAACCTGAATCGCTCGGCGCTGAGCGCGTGTGTCCTCTCCGGTCTGCCGAACGCGAGGTCCTTCTCCTACCTCGCGAAGGCCGTACCAGCCGCCGGAGCTGATCAAGTCCACCATTTATAAAGACTTTACCAACTGATACTTTGATACAAATTTCTTCTCTTCGCGGTTCTTTTCTGATTTGGTGGAATTCTTGTATTATGTGTAATGTACTCAACTTTTTAAAATTACTTACCATACTTTTTATGTTAAGAACCTTAAATTATTTAGGGGACTCAAAATTCATTGCGAAAGTTAAGTATCTACTTAAAACACATCCAAGGTTCTCAAATTGTTTGTCTTCATATCGTTGTGTTTATTTTACGTTACGTTTATTTTTGTTGTTTGAATTTTTCACAGTTTTGCTTCTAAAGTAGTTCATAAACATATTTTATAATGTACCTATCTACGTCTACACACACACTTTTCATTTAAATTCTTAGTTGTGCGTATTTATCTTAACACCAAAAACAACTTCTCCTAGTAAAATATTAATCGTATTTCTAATTCCTAAAAAGTTAATCATTGAGAGTTGGGATATGGGATAGATATGGAGTATGGGATATTATTGGCTAGTTCATAAGTGCTTAGTTGATACCACACCAAACTCATTGTTATTATTAATTGAATACCTTCCTTATTTGTTACATATTTACATAGGTACACACGTGTAACTATTTTGCATTTATCGACGGAATCCTCTCGTACGAGTAATGTCTCATTTCAAAAGGGAGCATAGGGGCTAATTGAATATTTATAGATTGTAAATATTTTTTGTGTTAGATATTTTATATAAAAATCTTAAATCATGGTTAATATATATTTGTTTTTTTGTACAATCACATTAAATCATGTCATGAAAAAAATCGATAAAAATACTTTTTGAAAGCTTTTGTTAAAGCCAGAGAATTGTAAATTTTAATTGTTTTACGTTTTAAATTTAGTACATTTTTTTATTTTGGTGCTTTAGTATACAATTAGCGCCCAAAAAATCTAAACGGTCGCTTTTTAACACGATTTTTGTTAAAATGATCATCATTTTATGCAAAACACATATATCTGTGATATTTTCACTAGTCTATTGAAAAAATTGTAAAAATGAGAATTTTAAAGGAATTTAATTAAAAAGAAAAATTATTGTAATAACTTGAAATATTTTTAAATTACCAAATAAAGTAAAAATCATACGGGAAACACTCTTTTTATTTGCATTTATTACCTAACATAATTCTAAACATTGAGTGCTTATATATCAAACATTTGATTTCAGTTAATTAATGTAAATAACTTAAGTAGGTATTATAAATAACAAACGTACATTCACAACAGAAATGGTTTTGTTCGCAATTATGAAGGATACAATGGCGACTGTGAAAGGCCGTAGCGATCCCATAGTGAATCGTACGTCCATCGTACTACGAAACCTATTTATAGCCAACAAGGTGTCCCGTGAACCGAACGTCCACATGAGTGTAGGTTCAGATAGCGAGAGTGCCGTGCAATCGTGCGTACATTTACTACAGAAGGGGAATTTGGGGTGAAACCGGGAGCATTCCCCCGACCGCCCCCGTCTCCCCTAGTTTCCGTCGCGATCGAAGCACACCCACGTCGAGCGTAGTGGCGGCCGCATTCGGACGCAGTGCTCTCTCCAAATAGAAAATTATCACTATGGAACTGAAGGGAAAAGTTGCTCTGATCACCGGTGCGGCAGCGGGCATCGGCCTGGCCTACAGCGAGGAGTTGCTCAAGCAAGGAGCGAAGGTAAGTCCGCCCTTTCTTGAGTAAACACAAGATTTGCACACATACACATGAGTCATTACGATAAGTTATCTTAAGTTCAAGGTAAGAGATTGAACCTAGAACTCGTACGATGCTTGTACTAAACATTTGTGTTTAATAATATAAAATTACAATTATTGACATCATCATAATTTCGCGAGAATGTCTTGAACCGTAAAAACCTATTTGTATTGATTTTCGCCGGCGCCGCGGACGTCGGATTAACTTCCTTTTACGTTTCCTTGTGGGTTACTGTGATTAGCATATTTTATTTATAAACTTAATACCGACCACCAGCTTTGTACCCAAATTGTTTGGAAGACTTTTAAAAGAGCTAGAGATACAATGCTTTATGAGATAATGCGACGACTATTTTGGAATAAAATAACTAACTACGTAGGTAGTTATTGTTTATTAGTAGGTACCTAATACAAAATCTATGGTAAAGTGGCATTGTTTATAAATGTAGTTTCAGAAATCATTCTGAAGTTCGGAGTAAATATTTGTCTTCATCAGACGCGAGTGTTGATTTGATGTGCTTACCTACCTACTTGCATATTCCTTTATCCATTGGTCCTTCGAGTCGGATAGAACGCCTAAATATTAACCATTCTATGTAAACAATGCCTTCTATATTCTATAGTAAACCTAAAGTTTTATCATCTACTTGCATATAGTTACTTTTATAAATCTAAAAATAAGAGGTAGCAATATTATTGCTAAATAGATTCTATATCAAGTTGTGGTAAGTTAGTTACAATAAGTGGTGTTAATAATCACGGCAGCGGCACGGACAGTTATCTGGCTTCGTGGCAATGTCCCTCTTGTGCCTATATGAGTATGGAACTGTGGACTTGTCCGAGAATATTTTCTTCCAAAGTAATTAGGACTACATTAGCATAGGACAGTTAGCACAAAATAAATTCACAAGTATCTAGACTTAATACTTTGATTAATTTAATCTTGTTTATTTTATTTCATAAAAATGTGCAAAATAAATATTGTATGAGAAACAAATTCGCAGGTTTCACTTTGTGATATTGATTCTGAAATCGGAGAGCAGATTTCAGACGATCTCGGCGCTAAATATGGCCGAAAGAACGTCCTCTTCTGTCAGTGTGATGTAACTGATTACCCCCAGTACGAAGGTAAGATGTTAACAAGTTCAATACCCTTTATGTATCGGATTTTTATTCTCTCGGTATTGACTGCGCATCTATGAGTATATTGAGTATTATAATTCCACAAATAAACGGCACAGTTCATGTGTCTTTAGGTGAATTAAAGGTATTAAGTATTGAAATTTAAAAAAGAAATGTTGTGTTAAGATTATTATAGTCATTTTTGAATATTTTCTTAAATAATAATAAATAATTTACAATGTGTACCTACATTACTAAACTTCTGTGTTAGTGTACTAAAATTCTGTTGATAAAAAATAAATCTCAATTTCTTACCTGAATATTTTAATTTATATGATTAAAATTATAATGTAAGTAAGGTGCAGTATGTACCTACCTACCAAATTATACGTACCCATTAGGCTCAAACAAGTGATAACAATTGCAGAGGCGTTTGAGATGACGATAAAAGTGTTCAACAGACTGGACATAGTGATAAACAACGCTGGCGTCATGAACGATAGATTCTGGGAGTTGGAAGTGGACGTTAATTTGGTGAGCATGCTAACTATGCATTATTTAACCTAGACCTGGGTGTATAACTGTAAACCCAGTTGTATTAGGACAATCAGGTTGTATTACTTAGTACGGGAAACACCCCTATTACTTTTTTTATTTCTGTATAGACCGGGAAACCTAGTTTCTGTATGGAAATAAAAAAAATAATAGGGGTGTTTCCCGTACTAAGTAATGCAACCTGAACAGGATTGCAGCAGAATTTATCTACTGCTTGACGATGAATGTGGATGACTATGAGTTCACTTATCACCAGGCAGCCTGCATCACCTGCATGGCCGTTTGGTTCTTCTTTTCTATAATAAAATACTATATTCACTGTTACAATTAACAGAAGTAAAAACTTTCGAGGCTAAATTATTATTTAATTCCTACGAAGTCTACGAACGCCCATAAAGTATGATATAAGAGTGGTGCTAATAAATGAAGCTGTAAATTAATGATATCGAACCACCCTTGTTTGTTGAAGCCAGACGATGCACTTGTTGCATTCATTGAACCACAGCCGCATTGCGACATAGCTGCGATATTCTCGTTTATTTACCTTCCCACCACATATCGAGTTTTTATAATGGAATATCTACTTTAGTTTTACTTAATTTAGTTCATTCACCTCTTCGTAATTATTAAGTACCCATACGAGTAATAATCAATATCGCGATACTCGCGTTTTTGTTCAGTTATTTCCAAACACAAGTGAACGCGACGCTCGGCTGATGGTCAACTTAGTCTCTTAGTCTGTGCTTATAGTCTGGTCAAGGCACAGATGCCTTAAGTGCCGGTCAATTTTTTTTTCTCCGCCTCCGAAAAATATGAACTAGATTTTATTAGATTCGGAATAGCGTGTAGATGGATGTCTTGAAAAAATTCAAGAACCGCTTGCGAAAACTGCAAATTAAGTAATGATGTGAAACTGAAAAAAAAAGTTTTGGTATTTTGCAAATATCTCAAAAACACTTCATAGTTTTTAAAATTAGAAAAAAGCAGTAATATTATTGAGTTGATAATGAATATAATGATGATGACCGAGCTTATACCTACTATAGGCAATTGTACTTTTTCCAGAATGGAGTAATCCGCGGAACTTTATTAGCATACCGCTTCATGGGAAAAGACCGTGGCGGCCAGGGCGGCACTATCATAAATACTGCTTCCACAGCTTTCAACAGGCCCCAAGTGTCGACGCCGATCTATACTGCAACTAACTACGCCGTTGTGGGACTCACACGTTCTTATGGGGTGTGTATTTTACAAAATTATTTGTTTTTACAAGGCACGTATTAGATTGATGTTCAAGTTGCCGTACCTACTCTTAGGTAGATATTCTGTTTTTGACGGAATTATATTATACTCAAGAACAGCAAATACTTTTGTTATTTATGTAACTTAGGTACTAATCAGCCTCTTCTACTGAGTTACGACGTACGACATCAATGATAATATTATTATGATAAAATTGTCGACTCAATCGAACTTTTAACTAGGCTCTTGTATACACTAGTATAGCATCCAGAGATATCCCTTACTCTAAGACCTAACCAATGGAAGACCGTTGAAATTCTACCATAGCAATACAGAAAACAATTCCACAGGACCAGTACCACGTGAACTTGACCGGTGTAAGGAGTCTCGTGATCTGCCCGGGGCTGACTGACACCGGGCTTGTGAAGGAGATCCGCAAGCAGCTCATGTCCTCGGAGTACGAAGCCGCCTGGCAGCGAGATAATGCCAACTGTAAGACCCAGAGGTGAGGAATTCGCTTCTTTAGTTGGATCTAATAACACCAAAAGTTATAATAATGCACCTGAAAATATAATGAAGGTTCCAAAAATATGTGCAGTAGGTACCTTGGTAGTTTGTTTACCTGAATTTTCCTAAAATGCTAGATATATTTCTGACGCTATTTAAAAAACCAACCAGATGTGGTAAACAGATATACTAAGTCAAAAATAAAAACTCTCTTCATCTAAGCGAATGTATGATAACATTTGAATATTGAATTTTTATATTTCAGCGCCGATCACGTAGGAAGGGCTCTCATTGAGATCCTAGCCAAGGGGCAGAGTGGTTCCGTATGGATAGTGGAGAACGGCCAGCCGGCCAGAGAGTGGCGCGGTTAGTTTTGATAAGGTTTCATATCTACGTAAACCTACCACACGAAACTATTGCATTCAACGCGAATCAATACAGCTGCCTCTCTTGATGGACGTGGTTCTATTTAACGAGTTGAATTTTATGAACGAATATGTCATTGGGGTGGCCATGAAAACGTTAGAACCTTTTAATAATTGCATCCCAATGATATATGGTCCAGAAACAAAACTAGTGGCCATATTATAGGTCAAAATACGGATAGAAGCCTCTTATTATCGTTATAAAGGAATTCACCAAATAATCGTTGTGGCAAACCAAGATTAAAACAAGATTCTCTCGAATATTTTAGCAGTACAATGACGTGTATTTTTATCGAAGTTTCAATGTATTAGAGTGATCTCTGTATTGTTATAATCAGCTGGTTTGTAGGATTGTAGAATTTACATTTGATATTTTTAGAAATAAGAATATTACTCTCACTCCCTTAACCAAAGATTTGGAGATAACTAGATTGTACTTTTTGTAAACTTCTGTTGATATTTCTGGAAGAAAAGACGTGAATTGAATTTCTTGATTACTGATTAATGGACCTCAGTAATCTGCACTGCTGGCACGTAGGCAAGCGCAACAACTCAGTCAAGGCGACTGTGTTCTAAGTAAAGTGACTCAAGTGCATCGTTTAACACTGAGATTGTAATTTTGATAGCTAATATACCTTTGATAGTTAATGTACCTTTTGAATGTGTTACTATGTTGTAGTTACGTTCTATACGAATTATTTTATAACTACACTCCATATCTCCTCGGATAGTTGTTAAAAATATTAAGCACTTATGCTCAGCTGCAAGTAAGGTTAATATCTAATAATTTATGAATATTAAGCTTATAATACTTATGAATTTTTCTCAATAATAATGAATATACATTTATAAGCAAATCATTTAAAACTGTAGTAAGATAAGGTTGTGTAAATAGTTTCTTTCTCTAGTATAGTCACCTGTATAAGAAACGGTATTTATATTTTTTATCAAAACGTTTTATAAAGTGTAATAATATTATAACGTAGATTCTGAAGTCGTGTATTGACTCATCCTATTCATCGCTACCATATTTATATTACATTAATTCATCCGTAACCGTCATATTTAGGAATTAAACAAATTGTGTGACGTGAATCTTCATAAATTTAACAAAGATAAACGAAACGATATTAACCCTTCATATAATATGTATATATTTAGCAATTGCTTTTATTTAAAGCTCATAATCAAAGTAATGTCTTATAACTGCATAGCCGTATAAACAACCTGCCGATAAGCAATTGTGTTGTAGTAATACTTGTTTCGTTTGGAGGGAAGGCGTCATACCTGCACATTTGAACAAAGATGCAGTATTATTGTTTCTGATCTTTGATTTAAATATGTTAATCTATGAGTTGCAGTGACCAAACATTAAGTTGCTTGCATGCTCGTTTGTTCATTACTTATATATAGATACAAGTAAAAATAAAAACATATGCACGAAATCCACGAAAAAGGTATGCTTAGATAATTAATTTTTTATACACAAAGGTAAACATTATCTAACTGCTTAGGCACATAAGTTACGAATGTAAAACATTTTGTTCTAGGATGGCTGTCTTACTGTGGAATGTTTCGTTATATTCAATGATTGGAATAAATATGAAATTCGACTTCATAGAAAGCCATGCCATTTGTTAAGGACCTTTTGATAAGTTAAATCCTGTATTAAGTAAAGATGTAATTTTATATATGTTTTATAGTTTAATATTGGAATTTGTTACCCACTGAGTGTCCTATAAATAATATTGCTAAAATATGTTTTATACAGGCTTAAGTATTTATTTGCAATAAAAAAGATATAAAAAATAAAACTTGATTTTAATTAAATAACCAGATGGAAGATTTGTAGTAAATGTATATTTTCCGTATTAATACAATCACCAGGTACAGCTTTTGAGTTACAGTTTTACAAATATATTGTATTTATTTTGTCAAAATCTTTACTTTAAATTTTCACTCAAAGAAGGACTTACATCTTTTATTATACATTGCTAAATGATTCCTTTTCAACAGTCCTTTCGTTGAACAATTTAAACACTAAAATTTGTGTGATAAACGCTGGATCACCATCAGCTGATTTTACTTAGAACCCCTATGGCAGTAGTACACTGACACTAAACATACAACATTCATCTTAAACATTAACAAGTCTGCAAAGACAAGAATTTCAGTGAAACTGCCATACGATTCCACGGCAGCCCTACTATCACATTTTAATTATAACTTACAATAAACATGACAGTCAATAAATCATCTCGAGTCACTCAGCAGAGCCAAAACACGTCGACAACTTTTTGAATAATCTATACTACACGGAAACCTGGCCAGCAGAGCTCTAATTCACTTAATAGTTTTTCAGCTCTTCTATCGCTACAAATATAACTATACATTTATCAGTAGGACTGCCCCCAAAAGTCCATTGCGTCATTGCTAAAAAGGTAAAATTTAAAAAAATGCAATGACTCAACGGCTTCAATAAAACACGTTTACAATAACTAACATTCGTTACAATTTTATAGGCACAAATTGCGCATAATAGGGAAAGCTATGAAAATATATATATAATTCAATTGGGCGTGACATAAATAACGATTCAATTACACTATGCAGGGTACCTTACTACATAGCCTCGTTACAATTTACAGAGGAGGCTGTCTTAGTCCCATCATCACGACATTGACATTCAGGATCACAGATATTTGTCTATCTCGGTAGGTATGTCAATTCGGATGACGCCAATGCACAACTGGCCTCTTAGCGAGCGGGGTCGCCGGCCTCACTCCTATACTTACTCGACGCTCACGTAGGCGCGCTTGGACGAAGTCGATTCCTTCACTCGCGTGCTCACGGGAATTTCCAACTGATACCTTCCATAATTTTGGATACAACACTATCACACCAAAACAATGTCCATCTTTTATTATCTGCGCCATGTTTTAACTTCCCGCGAATACGCCTCCCATTACTTTATAATCGATTACGTTTAATACACACTTCAATCACCAACATTCACATTTCCGTTACTTATTCCATTTATGATCAGTCCTCGCGATAATAAATTAAGATTCAGTATACTCTCCGTGTCCAACTTCCACTACTTGGCTGCAAAACAGAAAAATAAAGTTGTTTTGGTAAACCAATTAAATTTAAAGCACCTTAATAGCAATGTAGTGGGTCTAATCTAATGGGCAATAATCCAGTATCATTT
>DWQL01000970.1:0-12751 GCA_018231265.1 Noctuana haematospila | reverse complement strand
GCATTAAGAACGGCGAAGGCAGCGCCGAACAATAAAAAGGAAACCCTGCCTCGTGCGTGACCACCACCTCAATGCAAATTACGCTTCCATCCATTTTATACAATAAAACCAAATGAGCCCTTTTAACGCGACATGAGAAATCGATAAAAAGTACGCGAGCATGCCTTGCTGCAAGTTTCTAGTTGGGCGGTTCTTTTTGTATGGAAATAGCGATTTTTATCCGACCACATTAAGGCACAAAGCAGTTTTGTTATTGTATCTGGTTATAAACGCGCACGGCACAACAATATCGCGCAATATTCCTACTTGGTATGCTGAACGTTCGAAAAATATGTTAACAAATCAGTTGGAAATATAAAAGTAGCACATGTATTTCAACCCATAGTCCGCAATGGCTTTTAAACCATCTTTAAAAGCTATAAATATACGGATGCATAAAGATCTATAAATAACAATAATTAAACTACACACGAATAGCCTCACACTAGGATTCCCTTTATCGTTGGTAGGTACCATACCTACTCGTAGATACACACAAACACACAAACGCCCATGAACACAATTGAGAACATATACCTCAATTCATTATTCATAATTTACATTTGCGCTGCTTTTTGAAAGCCAAAATAATTATGCCGCTCTATACGAGTAATATGAAGATCACGATTTGCTGCGGAAATCTAGGGATCAACAAGAAAGCTTCATCAAAGAACATTTAATAAGGAAAATTATTAAAAGGCGGATGTATGATATTAATTTACTAAGAAGCTACGGATTTTCCTTGTTTTTGCTTTGTTGGAATGATTATCAGAACCAATAACCTACCAATAGAATGTTAAGAGAGTAATGAATATCTTAATACTTAGGTAGGTATGTGTAATAAACACTCTTTACGCTTAAAAATAATTATGAAGTAATAAAATGACCGATATTCTAGTCCCGATTTGAAGTGCCCCTTTACGAAGGGTGTAGGTACTCGAAACTAAAATTTTGTTTTTAAGCTAGCTTTAGATCAAAACTGTCATGCCTATCCAGTCCAGAGTACTATAGAGTATTATAGAGGTCAGTGCTGTGGCATCACTCTAATGTGCTGACGTGCTGTTTAATATGACTTTCGTACAATTACAATATTGAGCGTCGACGGCCTTACCGAGCACCAACTCGCGCTATGAGTTTATGATAAGTGATGTTGGAGACGAGGCAAAATTATTAAGTTAAATTTGCAATTTTGTGGACATAGAGCGAGATGGAATACGCACGAGAGTTAAATAAACTTAAGCGACTTGCAAATTCATTTGCAATGAACTCAAATTCTTAACATGGGTTCCAAAATTGTAGCCCTGATTTCTTTTGAAGTCCATTTAATTAATTTTAAAGTTTATTTATCTATCTATCTATTTTTATGTCTATTTTTAGTTTTTAAATCGTAGGTTTTTAAATTTCATTATTATTATTTCGATAAACTTCGAACACGGTGACAGGAAATACTGTTATTTAAAATAGAATCGCATACCAGACGAAATCCCCGTTTCAGTTGCAACGAGGGCTCAATTAGAGTTCCATAGGACCAATGGAATTGCATAAAATTCGTAATACGGTCGAGCGACGGCAGCGGCGCTCCGCCGCCCGGCAACAGGTCCGGCCCGCGGCGCGCGATCAATACGCCGCCGCGCCGCCGCACGCAGCTCGCTGCCGCCGCCTTGCCGCTCGACGGGCCGAGCTCTTTCGATACCTCGTTACGCCTCATACCATCCCAATACCCATTATACCACTTCCAGCCATAGCAATAGAGCGCCAATCGACGTCCATTTAACAATGTCTAAATACATTACAGACTTCAATAACAGTACAAAGACTGAAGACCATTAATAAATCAACGGAATCAACATTTCCCCTTCAATTTAAAATATACATAAGCGACGCTTCCGAGAGCTACGATTAACATTGACTGTGATTGAAGTTTTCCATTAGCGTAATATTTATGTAGGTAACCAGCCGCAATGCGTAACAGTTGACTCCGGATTGTAGACCTCGGTATTGTAAGGTTAGCTGTGGCACATGGAGGGCATAGTTCTGAACTTAGGCAGGCGCCGTAAGTAGCTCCGGAATTAGATCGGGCGTCATACGATCCGAGCATAAATCTGTCACCACCCCCGCCGGCGAGCCCCAAGTCTTCCTACCACTAGCTATCGCCGTGTACATCGATATTTACAACTTCAGATAACAACGAGAACGACAATAACAGTGAAGTTAGCATTCTAGGAGTAGCCACAACAGAGAGCTCAAAAGCAGGACTAGTATCAAGTAGTTATATCAACGTGGTAAGTAAGCTCATGTCTTTTACATGCGTGGCTACAGACGGGCTGTATGCGGACTCGACAAGGCGCAACGCGACGCTTGCATCGACCCTCCGACAGATACACCCAGATGAAATTTACATTTAAATAGCACCGTACGATACAATGAACCGTGCCTTCTCGATGCGAGTAATAGTGCACTGTGCCAGTTTAAAAAATAGTAGTTTGTTAGACTTGAATAAATTAATATCAGTGATCCTATGGAGTATTTAAAACTAATCGTATTTTTACGGAGATTTATGAATTGATTCACAGTATCTACGAGTATTTTAAATAGGAAAACTGTGAAAAAAACGAGTACCTACAGAAGCTAGAAAATATTTTACGTATTTGAAGCGGTCATGTTAGTCCCTATGAGTCTTTTTTTGTAGTAGGTCAGTGTATGTAGCATTCGGTTTATTTCATAATCAAATGCGTATTGTACCGTAGAAATTATAGTTAAGGAACCTAACAATTTTCCGCTGACTTAATTAAACAAGTCGTCGACAATCTGCTATTATGCACATACAACGAAATTGCAACAGTAATGAATACATTGAACCAGCTCGTCGTAACCTACGGCTACGTAAGAAAAAAAACCGCGTTACACAGCGTCACCAAGTTTGATGATTATTGTAAGTATTTTAATGATGAGGTTGAAGGGAGAGACCCATGCTCAGCAGTGGGCAATAAAAAAGGGGTTGCAGGCAATATCAAACAAAATTATCAAAATCATTTCATTGCAGAAATCTACAATAATTTCAGAAATAATAATTAGGTCCTAAAAATCCCAATTCAAGAAATATTTTTTTTACTTCCTCGTTACTGGTAATAAAGCTATGTGTATCTTAACGATACGAGCACAAAGGGATCCCTTCAGCCGTTGCAACAGCATCCGTCGGCCGCATTTCATATACAAAACAAACCAAACGTCAGCGTCGCTATCGAATTTCTCGACGCTTTTACACTGAGCGTTTAATCGCAATATTCGTAATGCTTCCCTTTAACTTCATGAAGAATGTATGTTTCAATCGAAAAATTATCATTTGAAATGCACGGCACAAGACATAAACCCTGTTATGAGTTTGAATTGAGTGGCATATTACTTTTATAATAATAGTCATGAGCGAACTTCATTTTTACTAAATTTAAATTGTAATAAATAAAGAAAGACATAATATTATGTATACCCTAAGATGATTTATGTGTGTTGTTTTGATTTCAGATTTAGGTATTTATTTGCTAAATTTTTTAACTATATGTCACATTAATGAATAAGAGTTTGTATGAGGAAAATTAGTAACTCGAAAAGCACAGCAACAACACCGCTGGAAGCATGGCGCAACTACGAGGTCTTAAGCCGAGTCGACGACGCGAAGTGTGAATAAAGACATGCAAATTGTAGTACAAATAGGGCATTGTAAATTTAGCTAAACGCAACCTTCATTTTAAAACAAATGACTAAATGTTGCAAACACACGAACAAGGGATTAACATTACTGCAATAATTGTGTATTGGTTTCATGTTTCCATAACCAAAGCAAATGTCAAACAGAAAAAAAATTATCGAGTCTCAGATATTCAGATCCCGTAGTACTTTATTTTATTATTTTTATATACTCTAATCCCTAATCATTGTCAAGTCCTGGTATGGGGCCAGTATGGGCCATGATCGAGATCAATACACGATTAACAATAGTGAAAATCTCTGCCATCTGATACGTAACAATGACAATGTTGTGATTGCGGAAGGTGTGCAAATGTACAATATTCAGGACGACCGGACGAGTCAATCGACGCGGGAGCACCGCACGCGGCTGCTACCGAGGGATTCGCTAATTGACGCACCCGTGCGTGACGTCATGCGCACCAATTGACAACTGAATACCGATTCTAAAATCTAAATGAACATGTAACTCGAATATACTCCTTTCAAACGAAACCAATAAAGTTGTATTTTTAACTTTGAAGGGATGAATCTTATAGTCGATGTCAGCGGCGTGGATACAATTACAAGATCACAAAATTAAATGTATAGAGGTCAGATCTTCTCGATCTTCTACCGGCCACTTTGAATCAGTTATAAGCTATAAAAAGGTCTTGATAGAAGTAAAATTTTTTAACAGTACCTTAAAAATCGTAATCGCAATTTTCAAGCCCGTTACCACTTGCCTGTAAGACCCTGATTCTGATAGCTGCAACTATTTTCTTCTACAACCTTTATGATCATGACTTGCAATTATGCATAATTTTTTGTTTTTGCATAAGCGCGAACTATTAACACACGTACGATAAGTGATCTCGTCGCACCGTTGACCGAAAGAGCGGTAGGAAATTTGTGCGTGGCCGTTAATCTCTTCAGAAAATAAAACGTACCTACGTTGTGTTGTGTCAATTGAAGAAATTTTATATCATTACTATTTATATAAATATATGTTAAATCATGCACAAGCTTACCGCTGATATGTTGTTGGGACTATTAAGCAATCTTCAATTGCCTATGAGGTGAATTCTTTAACTCCCCACTAAGAAAATAAAAATTTTCAAAAATTAGGAAGTTACTGTATTTATCCCAAAATCAAGGCTATTTGACTATATTGTTAATCCAAAGCAGATGTAATAAAACTGTAATATTCTATTAGAACAGGCTTACCTGGTACACATAATATGTTTTGTACGTCAACTGGTCGGGTGGCAAGCGTTATGAAATCGACAATGCTGAAAACGTTACGTGGATGGTCGCCCCCACTGCCCTCGCGATTACATCTCCAGGAGTTGAAGCCAACACTTACTAATCGTCCGCAATGGGCAACGCTAGGCGGTTTGCAAATATGCCGGGCCCGAAGCCTTTGCCTTTGCTGGGCAACTCCTGGCGGTTCGCTATAGGCATAAAGCCGTGGCGTACCCGCGCCCTAGACATTACGTTATGGAGTTTACGAGCCTTAGCCGGCTCAGGAGGTGCCGCTAAAGTCGCAAAGTTGTTCGGACACCCGGATTTAGTTTTCCCATTTTGTGCCGAAGAGACTGCAAGGATATACAGACGGGAAGACTCCATGCCGCACAGGGCGGTCGCACCGTGCCTCAAGCATTATAAACAGGAACTGAGGAAGGATTTTTTTGGGGAAGAACCTGGACTGATCGGGGTGTAAGTGTCACAAATATTGTTTTATATTCTTACACTGCCTAAAAATACGTTAATATGTAGCGATTATACTAGTGAAAATATACTTTTTTATAGGCACGGCATGCCATGGTCAAGGTTCCGATCTAAAGTTTCGAAAGCTCTCGCAGCGCCCGAGGCTGCAAGAGCCGCCGTACCGTCTCTGGACGGCGTAGCCGAAGATTTTGTCAACAAGTAAGTCCAGCTTGAATTAAGTTTTTTTTTCCCAAGATCTCTTAATTCCGAGTACCGAATAATCTTTATCCAGAAAGCGGACAGTAATTGGGAATATTGTATTCTAATAAGATAAGATTAACATAGTAGATAAGAATATAAGATACATTCCAGATCGTGGTGAGGCTTACTTTTCTTGAAATAAATAAATGCATCGTAATAAACTATTAAACTAATATGTTTAGCACTATTTGGGCACTTATATTAAAATAATTAAAATATGTTCGCTCTTATAAGCGTCACATTAGAAATATAATCACATTTATACTAACCTAAATCATCTATCACCAAAGTCAAGATGTTACAAAATTGATGATAAAAACTGTTCCAACCGATTTTAAAATTATGAAAAACTTGAACAATATACTCCCCGCCCTTTATCATGCAAGTTCATCGTAACCGATAAGAAACATTATCACATTGTGAGAAATTACTGCAATAAGAAACTAGATTACATGTCAGTCAAAAACATTACGAGGCAGCGCTTTAACAAGACCAGTTAATTTAAACGCTTCACATAATTCTCAGGAAAAAGTAGTTCAGTAACTCCTTGGAATTCTAACCAATACACTCATACTCATTTATTAACTGATCGAAGTCATGAAGTGGAATTGATTTATCATAAAAGTGACATAAAACGTAAACTACATTAAAAGGTTATAAGTTCTTGATGCGAAAGTACTATTGGTACAGCGTCTATGGGATAATGTAGAGGATCTGCAGAATCTCGGTTTAATGACCACATCCCGTTTTTAACAACGACTGCGTCTGCGAGTTTGTTTTGTACACCACTATGTACTGACTGACTCACAGCGGGAAACAACAATCTCATTCAATGAAAAAGTTACGTCTCGATTAACTGGTATCCACGCTATTAGCACTCAGGTCTATCGCGATCCCAAAAAAAAATATTTCACAGTAGGTAATATAGAGTTAATTAATTAATATTGATATTTCTTTCAGAATGGATAGTATTCTTGACGGAAACAGAGAATTGCCCGCTGACTTCTTAACTGAACTCTATAAATGGGCTTTGGAATGTAAGTTCTGATCTTAATTGTTACTGCGCTTATTGCGCTACTTTTGGGGTCATCAAAACATCTTCAAGTAATTATTTTGATTCTTTTTTCAGCGGTCGGTGCATGGGCATTGGGTACAAGATTGGGATGTCTTAACAACGAGGATGATGAAGCAAGGAAAATTATCAATAGCATCCACGGCTTTTTTCACAGTGTCCCGGTTTTAGAACTGTCTGCACCTCTATGGAGACTTTACTCGACGCCAACTTACAAAACCTACATAGAGGCACTAGATTCTTTCAGATCGCTCTGTCTAAAAAGATTGACTGATAAAGGAATTTGTGCCAACATAGAAAAGATTTACGGGAAAAAAGTAGCAACGATTCTTGCTTTAGATTTACTACTGGTAGGCGTGGATACAACGGCGGCGGCTGCGGCGAGTACAATGTATTTACTGGCAACAAATAACAGAGCACAAAAGAGGCTGCAGGAAGAGTTGGCTAACAAGTTGCCCGTGGGCAGAGTTCTTAATAGCAAAGATTTAGATCAGCTACCTTATCTCCGAGCCTGCATAAAGGAAGCTTTACGGTAAGTATTTTTAAGTTTAAGCCTAGCAAAGTTTCACGATGCACCAGTAAAGGTTAAAAAGGTTGCACTATAATCCACTAAGTATTAATATAAAGTAGCCGCTACAGAAAATGCGTTTATAACCTTCCCGTTTCGCATGATGGCTTTATAAATTAGTAATGCAATAATATGCTTCACAAATTGCTCAAGTGCAGAACTAATCCTGGCTACGTGTATTTTTAAATCATTCGATCTATTCATTAAATGTACTTAACCAGCATACTTGTTTGTAAAGGAAAGCCAAACGTAGGTAGAATTATATGCAGTTACTCATACCTCTTGAGGCCTTGTGGTTGGTGGTTTCATGGAATCATAACACGCGTACTTAGGTATCTTCTTGTTACATACAATGTAAATTGTAGACAAACAAAAATATCTAAACTATTGTATTGTTTACGAAATTACATTCAAATTTTAAAATCTATATCGTCTCTGATCCTAAAACTATGAATGTGACAGTATGTATGGCGGAAACTGGATATTTTATTACTCCATTTACAGAACCCACCATTTGGGTCTTACTACGGTCAGGTAAAAACGGCTATATGGACTTGAATGGAATTCGGCACACAGATAGTTCTACCAGGATCAACATACGATACTTTTTATCTCGCCTATAAATATTTTCATAATATATAAAGTCGGTGGCATTAAATATTACAAAAACACTCGTAATTTAGTTTATTTTCCAGTCTGATATAAAAACTTTATTATAAAACTTCAAAAAATAAGTCCCAAAACAGTAACTTTGAAGAGACATTGAAAAAATTATCGTCGCTAGAGCCTTTGTTGCCCAAGGTAGGGTGTAACCAGATAACATCACAGATCATACTAAATAGGCATACAGACTGTAAATCAATAGTTGTCCGTGATAAAATACACACATGAACACAGGTATATTATGGAATATATAGTACAATACAATATGTAAAGAATAGGCTCGACACAAACAGTGGAGCAAGTGATTCGACTTATGTTTCACTGCGTCACCTCGAGATACGATACTCGACACAAAATATGGCGAATGTCGATATCTGAAACATCTGCGGTAATTAATCGACCTGATTAAAACGATCGTGTTGAAACTAGAACCTGCTACTTGCAGCACGATAATTTAACTATAGGCCACATTATACTAAAATGTTTGCTATAGAACATATATCTATAGCTATAGGGGCGATTGCTAACGTTTTTCTTATAAGCACCACTCGGCTGAAACCAATAACGTTTGTGGATTTTTTGTATCACAACTTTGTTGAACGACGCTGAGTCGGGAACAAAATTTCTGTCTAGTTTCTTATACTATAACAATGCGGGAATATGTGTACTTTTATAGAAAATTGCCTGAGGAATTATTTATGAATGACAAAAACTTTAGCCGTCTCTCGACGCAACGAAACTTGGAATGCACTATTACTATTACTATTGATGTAAACTTAAATGTTTATTAAGTATAAATTTTTTGTCGGAGCTTTTAAAGTTTTAATTTAAAGTTTAAAATCGACTTGATGTTCAAATACTAATGTTCGTTTTGGTTACAGGATCAAACCTGTCATATTGGGCAATGGCCGCTGCATACAATCAGATGCAGTGATATCTGGGTTCAATGTTCCAAAAGGCGTATGTATTTTTTATTTTCAACTTCACATATTTTATATTTTCACTTTCACATATTTTATCATTAATTTCAGTGTCACATAGTGTTCCCGCACTACATATTATCAAACGAGGAGAGATATTTTCCATCGCCTCAAGAATACGTGCCGGAGCGTTGGTTACGAGATGCGGATGTAAGTTCGAGCGAAGTCAACGGGAAATGTCCAGCGCCACATTTGCATGACCATGACCCTTCTCGGTTTGAAGACGGAAATAAACAAACAGAAGAACAGAAATACGGTGACTATTCTCGGGTCGCGTCTGTGTGGCGAAAGCAAAAAGAAGTAGGCATTCACCCGTTCGCTTCTTTGCCGTTCGGTTTCGGTCGAAGAATGTGCATTGGAAAAAGATTCGCCGAAGCGGAGCTGCAACTTTTACTAGCTAAGGTGTGTAGTCTTTATTTATATCACTAAGATATAAAGTTATTTCGTAAATTATAATAGTATGAACGTTTATATGTAAGCAGGCTGAGTTAATTTTATACTATACTTACTCCGTTTTCTAATTAGAGAGAGCGTTTTGACAGGAGTACGATGTCTTAAAAATACGGGATATCTCCCTGTTATCCAATTAAGATGCAAAAATTTAATAACCTTTTTTACTATTTCTAAAACATACTGCCTCTGATGCAAACACACTACGCCAATGCGGATTGTTGATAAGACATTCCACGTAAATTTTTTCGTTAACCGAAATGTACGAATATTTATCGGTAAATACCGATAGTACTACATCACTATTTTTGAAATGCTAAAAACATGCACCACTTGAAATGTCAAACACATCTCTCTAATTAAAAACGGAGTATAGAAATGATTTCAAACCGATAGACTGTTTTATACTGGGAATACGTCGGAATAATGAATGACTTTAATTTGTATTATTTATTAATTAAACATTTTACTTTATATTTTTATCATATGTATCAACTCTTCTATTGCGTAAATAACTAATAATTAAATATTTTTTATTACGGTTATACTAAAGAACTGTATATAAACTGTTAAATTCACAGACTATGATACTCGTATTTATCGACCCAAAAACTATTTCAATTTCAGACTTTCCACAAATACGATGTATCGTGGAGGCATGGAGAGCTGACCTACAGCGTCACACCGACGTACATACCCAACGAACCCCTAAGATTTACCATGAACTTGAGGAACACACGTAAAAAGTCAGTGAAATGAAATGATAATTATTATAAGATCAGCTAACACGTAGTTTAGTTGTTTTTTCATAATTTTTGGATTAGTGTGTATAAATAGTTAACCTTAGCCTTAGCATAGAACATTATGTGATTACGTTTATGTACTAAAATATTGTTACACATATAATATATAGACTATAAATAGTTTCAAAGTACATTGTTATGACAATTTTGTCTATCCTATATATTTTGGATATACGGATACAGGGCATTTGACTGCACTATTTTCGAGCTTAAATTTCGCGTTTTTTCGGTTTTCTTACGGAACCCTCAAAATATTTCTTCAGCCGGCTGTTTTTCTCGCGACCTCCCTTAGCTCCTAAAGCCGATGTACCGTATTATTAGTATATACCGTTCATCCAGTGTGTATACAAATACCTAACTAAAGTAAATCAAATGTACTCACTATTTGGCGGAATCGTTGAGCTGATACTCGTTGGAGCGACCGAAGCACTCCTGCACGCCGCTGTCGGCCCACAGTCGCTTCATGGCGGCCAGCAGCTCCTCGCTGAACGGCTCCGTGTCCTCCATTCGTTGGATCACGTCGAACACCATCTTGCCGTCGCTCTGCAAATGATCAGCGTGTATAAAAAACAACATAACAAATGACTAGTGGTCGCCCGGTAGTAGTTAGGTATACAACTTAAATGTTTAGTTATTAAAATTTTATTTCTCAATATACATACATATAAAACTCTAGCCTAGTCACACTAGTCTATGAAAACCTATTTCCATAGACAGAATATTATAAGCGCTTTTATGTTTTACTATCCCGCGACTTCGTCTGCGCAGGATTAGTATTTCGTGCAATTCACAAAATATCTTTATAAATTGCAGCCTATGTGTTATTCTGAAGTATAAGCTATATTATTGTAACGTTTCATCAAAATCCAATTAGTAGTTTTTACGTGAAAGAGTAACAAGCATCCATCCGTACAAACTCCACGTTTATAATATTAGTAGGATGGGTGGTTCAATTTTCAGATTTATAACGCAACAACTGAACACATAGAGCATAAACTTTATTTCTCATACGAATTCACATTTTTAGTGATGAACATTGAGGCCGATAACTTATCAGGGCACATACCGGTGCACGTACTGTTTGACATTCCCACTACACAACAACATAGGCGTTATGAAAGAGCACGTCACGTCGCATGAATAATAAGCAAAAAAGTTATAATCATATTATAATCGCGTGAATACAACGTGTTTTGAACGAAGTTTTTCATTAGAATTCGTCGTTGGAACCAGAGGGCCTAGTACGAGTTTTATGTAAACTAGATTTAGTTTCAGTGTGGCCCATACATCTACTAGCAGCGCCCCTAGCGAAAACATGGAGATCTAAAAGTGAACCGTGTTCATTGCTCGTTTTCATATTGAAACGCAACTTTGTGCTGTACGAGGTCAGGCAATGTATGGCATGATAGTTAGATAATGTTTTCCTAAAAAGTGAACCGTGTTCATTGCTCGTTTTCTTATTGAAATGCAACTTTGTGCTGTACAAGGTTGGCAATGTATGGCTCGATCAGGTTTTTCTTAACTGTCAAAACTCGTACTAAGCCCACTGGGTTCCCGCTTCGGTGCGAAAAGGAAACTAAATACATGTATTATAAAACATAATATACGAGTTTTACCTACCTACCTAGAATTAAATGCCGGGTTGTCAGTCAGGCTAATTCTAATCGAACATTAATATTATTAAGCGCTTTTTATACATAAACTTATTCTTTTTAGCACAAACTTGCTAGATTTGCTTGCTTGATGTTAGCGTTATAGTTTAAGCTTTGTCGTCAATCTTATAATATTGATTTAAATGGTTGCCGAGTTGTTCAATTAAGTTTGAATGTTAAATATAATATAGATTTTTCTTGTTACTTTTAAGTTAATATAATACTCTTCCTCCTTTCAATCAATTAGAAAAATTAAATATTTTTGGAGCAAATATTTGCAACTAACAGAAATGAACAATGCCTGCACTACATAAGGTTTCTGTTATAAAAATCAGTTTCGGTCTGACACTAATTGTTTGACCTTAAAGACTTGAACTTTAAAAGAGCTGATACACAGATTTATCAGATAAAATTCAACTTCCTACTGTTGGCAACATTTCACCGATGAGCTTCGAGATGTTAACGTCGATGGTGCTCGTCCGTAAGCGGAAATGGGATCTTTAGTTCTTTAGCCGAGCGTCGATCGCGATCGCGATGCAATCAACATTATTTTTTTAATGGCGACTGAGCATTATTTATAGAACAGTCGTGGTGCAATAGAAGTAGGTTATGGTTTACACAACGGGCGGGGCTCACTCACTTTGATTATCAAAGTAATTACTGTGTTTATTATTTGGATTCTACATCTATCAAGGCATAATTTTGCAATCCGGGAAAGTAACATTGTACGACCCGCGTGGTGTAGTGGTTACCACGCCAGTCCACCATTCGAAGATCCCGGGTTCGATCCCCGGCGGGGCAGAAATTTAAATGATGAATTTAGATTTCTG
>DWQL01000969.1:0-12757 GCA_018231265.1 Noctuana haematospila | reverse complement strand
TCCAATCGTGTTAGAGTATTGGCCTCAAGCGGCATCTATAGTGATTAATGTCAATATCGCATTTAAAGGCAATGTGGGCTAGCACAGAGCCATCTTTTAATTCTAAACTAACTAAAACTAAGTTTTAAAACTTTTAAATTTTTTAATTTATCACATTATAGAAATCGAAGTTAAAGAATCTGATTTAAAACTCAATAAAATTTTAAGACTATTTTCAGCGCTGTTTAGAATGATAACTATTTTGATAGAAAATTATGCATTTCTCTCAATGCAACTGAATATTGTTTGCACAAATGATTTTAGGTTTTGTTAGTGCTCATAATTTATTTGTTGTTAATTGTTTCGTATGTTCATTATTGTTTTGAATGGTTTTTGCATATCAAATATAAGTGGAACTGCCCATTTTGAAGACTTTAGGGCTAGATAGTCTAGCGACCAAGTGAGACGTGACACATCATGCCACATATCAGTGTTATATTTAACTTGTCTATTTAGCTAGATTCTCCTCTGCAATCGACTATTGTATTTAATGTGGACTTGTACGCCGGACTAATAAATTATGAATGAGTAAGTAGATGAACGTCAATATGAGAGTAATCATTGCTAAAATTGACGTGAGAGTTACGAGTTATAATACTATTGTTGGTGTAAGTAAACAGATGTCGGCTTTGAATAAGAACTGCTTTAAAATCCCTTAAATTACTTTAAAAAACTCCACTATTTAATAATAGAGTAAACTTTAATGGTAATGAAACGTTGCAGGTAACAAAATAGTTTAATAATTTACACCAAAAAGCTCTAACTATTCTCATGATAGCCTTTTGAAAATTACTCGTATTCAAAAGGTTTTACCATGACAAATACGCAATTCGTTTCTCTAGTTCCCGATAAGTCTCGACGATAAATGTTGTCGTTGTCCTATACGTCGGTCGGCCTTGGTCCATTGCAGAAGATCCTCAGACTTCGCTTACAATATCATCAAAGACTCGTATGTAGAGCTTTGGCGCACAAGAATCTACTTTATGTATTGATAGATATAAGCCCTATAAATTAATCCTACGTACTATTTGGTCATAATCGTGTATCTTTTGTAGATTTTGCATTTAAGCCCATGTATTGTGACAAGTATAATACCTATATATAATCGATAATGTGTGTCCTGTGTGATTTCTTAAATTTTGAGAAACCGTGAGAAAATTCATTGTATAAACTTCACATAAGTAAAGTAAAATCTTATCCAATATAATATTTAATAACTCGGGTATTTAATATTATAGGAACATCACTTTTATTGATTCTATCCATTCTTATGTTCACATTAATTTTATAAGAACACTTCATTTATAAACAGTGCTAAAAAACGAATAAATTTTCTCACGATCATTCAAAAGTAATTTTCCTTTCCGTTTCCTACTTAAACTGCTTCTATTTTAAATAAATCAATCTTCTAAGGGTCATCTTAAACAGAGGGAATTATCAAGCTACGCATTCTCATTTAAAGTTTGGCTGTCATTCTATTTTTATTCAACTTTATATAAATTCGTGTCTACTTTCTACGTATCTCTTGTATTTTTAATTACGGGTATATTATTATTATTATCACTATCCACTTCTTGTTCCTTCGTGACAATATCATTACGGTATATATCAGCATCTATGACTCGTTCAAAATTATGTTTAAAAATGTCTATTTTTTCAGCTTTTTCTGTCCCTAAACTATCACTTGTACCTTCATCTTTGTAATGTATTTGTAACAGTATAACCATATGCCATTATAAGATATTGATGTGAAACATGATAGTTAAGGAATCGTGTTAGACAATACAATATTTGATATTTAATAAAATTTGATTGTGTTTTTGTATTATTCGTCTTTCCTTTCTTTACATCTTAGTAATATTTAATCATAATTTTAAACTGACTATTAATTAACATAATGACTAAAACAATAGTTCCTATTGTTTTCGCTTTGTTTGTTGTTTTCGTATTGTTTTCCCACTTTTATAATATTTGAGAATCTCTTAGCTATCAAGTCATTTTAACAGCTGCATGTGACTTGTGAGCTATGAGTGTTTATTTTTCAGATTCGCTAGAGCTGCATGATTGTACTGCAAATCTGCTAATCCTTTCTTTACGATATCGTTTACTCTGGCTGCTCTGAGCTGTTTCCTGTGTGCTATTACTTCATTCTCGGCGGCTGCTAGATTATCTCTATTGTTGAGGAGTACCTGTTTAGTTAAAAAATTAAAATGGATTTTAAATACATTCAGAAATTGTAATTCCATAAAATAAATATTAATCTAGTCTTTAAACCAAGATAATTAAATTTAGAACAAATTTTAACCAGTATTTTTGCGTAAGTAGTTAAAACAAAAATATAGATAGATAATTTTTAATAAGTAGTTTATTAGAATATCTTTGTAGTAATTAATGTTCTAAATGGCCGAATAACATGACACAGAGAATTCAACTGCAGCTTTCTGTGCCTTCACCATTGTTGGGGAGTTATATGTGAAAACATCCGAACAATAATAATCTTGCAACAATTTCATATCCACTTCCAAAGGTCCAGCTGCTTTCTGGCTTGTATCAATTAGGGGAGGAATTAGTTCCGAAAAAAGTTTCTTTTGATATTCTCCAAAATTCACAAAATTTGGACTAACTTGAGCTAGCCTCCAACATAAAGAACTAGAATCACTATAAAATAGACAAATGCCCGTATACTCTGCTAGAGCTCGAATTATTTTCCAATCATGACGAGCTTTACCAGGGGGTGTAACTGCTGGCATAGCGTACTGAGTTCGACACTCCATATTTAAAAATGTTCCTCCAGACTCCGTGTAAGCACATCCAGGAAGTATAATTGATGCACATTCTGATCCACGATCACCTTGGAATCCTATATAAATCACATTCAAATCTGGGCTTGGATTGCAATCATAAAATATATTGTCCGCTCCTAAAGATATTATTACATTAGGGCCAACAGTTCTAATAGCATTCAGTGCCCCTGGTTTCCAACCAGCTTCTAAGGCTCCAGCGAAACTTGCTTCCCTTGTAAGTACATTTAAAACTGTCCATTCAGGATCTCCCTTAAAACCAGCTGCTATATTACTTAATGAGCACATAATTTGTCCACCGTTATGCGTTTCCAACTGTGAAATCCCAACTAGTATTAAAGGTTTCTTAGCTCCTTTTAAGGCATCGCCAGCCTTGGATAGTGCATTTGCATCCTGACCTAAATAATTAACATGATAATTAAACTCACATTTTGGCCCAACAACGTAAATGTCACACTCGTTAAACATATAAGCCTGCCTTATCCATGCATTTAAAACTGGAGCTTCGAATCTGGGGTTAGTACCCACTAATAATATTTTGTCAGCTTTTAAGATGTCTTTCATATTTATATTCAAGGAATATGCAGCCCTTATATCGATATCTGACAAAGAATAAGTAAGATCACGTTCTATAAATGTATTGTCCGATCCGAGCATATTAAGGAAATCTTTTGCTGCCACTAAAGTCTCTACGTTGCAATGTGGTCCCGCAACTGCCATTATCTTATGTGGAGAAGCACATGTTATTAATTTGGCAGCCATTCTTAATGCGCAATCCCATTCAATGGGACACAAACACTCTTGATTTCTATACATAGGTGTCACTAAACGCTGCATTTCTAAGGAGTCTATTGCCCATCTCCCTTTGTCTGAAACCCACTCTTGATTTACTTCATCATTTTCTCGTGGTAAAACTCTTAAAACTCTATCGAATCTATAATTTAATACAATGTTTGTACCTGTAGCGTCAGTAACATCTATGGAATCAGTTCTTTTAACCTCCCAAGGTCTTGCTTTAAATCTGTATGGTATCGCTGTAAGAGCTCCTACGGGGCATAAATCTATGATGTTCCCGGAGAGTTCTGAAAGAAACATTTTATCTACATAGGTTCCAACTAACATCTCTCCTCCTCGTCCTGTTGTGCCAAGAACATCTAGTCCACAGACTTGAGACGCAAAACGTATGCAACGCGTACAATGTATGCAGCGAGTCATTTCCGTACGAATAAGTGGTCCCAAATTTTTATTCTCTGTAGCTCTTTTTCCCGTGAAATGAATTTCGGTGAATCTAGATCGGTCATTGCCGAACCTCATTGACAGATCCTGTAAGTCGCATTCACCTCCTTGATCACATATAGGGCAATCTAGTGGGTGGTCTGCTAAAATGAATTCTAAGACTCCCTCTTGAGCTTGTCTTGTGATACTAGAGTTAGTACGTATTTTCATATCTTTGGACACCGGCATAGCACATGCTATCTGTGGCTTCCACATACCCTCAATTTGTACTAAGCACATTCGGCAGTTTCCTGCAATGGATAGCCGTTCATGGTAGCAGAAGGTAGGTATTGTAACACGCTCTCTTCGCAATGCCTGGAGAATAGTGAAATAACTTGGAACTGTGATAGCTTTGCCATTAATAAAAACATTGACTTCGTTGGATTGAGCCCTTATTTGTGTTTTGAGAAAGATGTTGTAAAACATAAGTGTTTTTCTTTTGAACATTTTTATAAGTTTAACAAGTAACCTTCCTTAAACATACACACAAAATTAATTATCAAATATAATCACTGTGAAAACGTCTCCAATTCACAATATGTCAATAACGTAAGAAAGAAACATAAAGATAAACATAGACATCGGATTTGTCACATTTGTCAGTTACTAATTAGAATTTTCAACAGTACTCTTTAGTGGCTTACCTGATGGATTGTATTAAATAATTGCACAAGAGCTGCTTTGAATTGCACAAAAGTTTCAGTAGCTCTCTGGTACCTGGAATTAAATTGTAAATATTTAAAAAGCTTAGAGCTAAGAAAGTTCTAATTACGTTAGCCTTTTATGGCTTTCTTTGTGTCGATTAAATAAAGGGTTATAATAAAAAAACTGTTACTAGTCGTCCGGTCATCGGTCTATCCTATACCTAGATATTTTTTCTTTCCTTTTGTCGACGTTGACTCGCTTTTCTCGCTCTATTCAAAACCTTTTGAACTGTTCTAACCTAACGTTGAAGGCGTTCGTCTCACTGTATTATGGTTGACGACATTTAATATGGAAGGCATCTCAAATGAAAAATAAATAGAATAATCATGATCGTGGGTTTGCTTATTAAGACACTCACTTATGATCGTGTATTGCGTCAGTGAAGGCGTAGTCAAGCGCGAGTCGCAGCGCACGAGCGGCGCGTGGGGCGGCGGGCGCAGCCAGAACTCTGCGCGCACCTCGCTCGCTGCACCGCGCCTCGATGAAGATGTGGCACGCGTCCGCACAAGCTGCTGTACGTTCCCAACCGCTCCTTTTCAATATACAACCTTTTAAATACTAAAAAAACATAAAAACGAGCAGGGAGCTGAAATAACATAAAGTTTAAAATAGTGCTTTCCTTAAAACATCGTTTTAGTCGTTTTAGGACGGTTTCTATCTTAGACTACCATTTAACCAAACAGTAGGTACGACCCGCACTCCTTACAGACGACGTCCGCAGCAGCATCCAAAACTACATAAGATAGATACCACCTTCCGTCTTTAAAGTAAGATTATAATTTAAAACGATGAAGTTTCTTATAGTGGACAACAAATTTTTGAAACTGTTACTGCAGATGTCGAAATGTAACTTAGTTAAATATTGCTTTTTATCACTGCTTACTTGCCCATAGAAGCCAGCTTCCAGGCCGGCAATGCATCGTCTAGTAACCGTAAAGCGGTGTGCACGTACTCCACTGCGGCACGAAGGCGCGCGCCGACGGACGCTAAAGCGTTCCTCAACGAGTGTGCCTTTCCTAATACTCCCTCTATAGGAGTACCGGGGCGTGAACCGTTGCTCCATATCGAATCTATCAATAGATACGGGTACTATGAATATACGTATCCCAAAAAATAGTTAAAAGTCAATTTCTTTATGTAGAGATTAGTCACAGAAATATTACAGATACAGTGGTTGCCACCGAGCTAAGTTTAGCCATAGATTAAGTGAACTTTCGGTTAGATAAATAGATACAGGGAAGGAGAGTTCAAAAAGTTGTAAAAACATCACTTAATGATGACGATCCCTTAGGGTATATTTTGCTAAACATTATGTAGCTCATCATCATATTGTTACCAAGTAATTGCTGCATCTGTTTGTACAAGGAGCGTGTGCGCAGCAACTGCGCATGCAGCACGCGTTGTTCCTTCTGCAATTCCTGCTGACGCGTGCGCAGCCACATCAGCTCCAAGCGGCGCATCTCCTGAAAAATTATATTTAATTATACCTAATCAAATATTAAAAAGTCCGGGTAAATGGATACCCCATTACTGTAGGTGATGCGATTGAAAAATTATTATCTTTTATAGCTTAAATCAAACTGTTGTTCCCGTAGAACACTTTCAAAATTTGCCAGTTGACTATAAAGTTAAAAAAATATATTTACCTACCTTCCTGTTCAAGTTAGCAATAAAATCTTCATTTTCTGACGCCAACATCGGTCGTCTGTACAAATCTAAACTAACGAACATCTAAGGACAAACACGAATAATAGATTATAAATATTGATGGCAGTTTCTAAACACCTTTAAAAAAGAATTTATACCACAGAAGTAAGAATGAATACGAACCTGGTGTAAAGTCTTAGCATAGGAATCTGCACTTATTTGCAGAGTATTCGTGTTATCAAAATCTTTCATTTCCTGTGTAAATAAAAGTTATATGAGTTATTAGGTTGATGAAGTGCACGTAACCTTACGGCATTATAAATAAAATAACCGACCACGGGCGTTTTTTTTCTTAGCTCTAAAATCATGTGGCTTGTGGGAAAACGCTCTGTAGTGAACGCGTGAAACGCGGTGAAACGCATGAGCCTGTTGAGGAGCTGCTACTTCAACACTTGATATTTGGAGACTGCCAGCGGGTCATAAAAATAGTTACACATAGGAGGCAGAGCTTTCGAAATTTCAAATGGATATTAAAAAAATTAGGCCGAACTAAAGCATTTTAGGGGAGGTTTGAACCCCAAAATCACCTCGCTGTCTATGGCCCCGAATTTTAGTAAATACTTAATTCACTACTTGCCTGCTGTATGCTCTCCAGCTCAGCTGTAACGACCGCGAGCCTTTGCGCTGGATACGACTTTTCACTGTTAGCGATCTCGTCCTCCAATCTCGCCAACGCGGAAACCACGGTTTCACTCTTACCTGATGCATTATGCCACGAACTTTGGGACTAAAATATAGTTGCAGGTGTGTAATAATCATCCTTATAGTTTTAAATATACATGGTACATGGCAATAAATCAAAACTCAATAAGCTTTTGCCTTTTACGAAGACATAAAAGGTAAGATTTTTAATGATAGACCTCCTTTAACATTTTCATTTAACAATAGCAATGTACATTATTGTTGGTAACTACTTCGTCAAGGTGGTATCTCTGCTGTTTTCTGCCGCCGATTCTTACCACCCTGCCCCGCCATTGTAGTAATCTATTAGTTTGTGGCTTTGCTTGACGAAAAATTATAATAGCTAACATATTACCGAGTGTCTAAATAAAGAATACATAGTAATAACTAGGTACTTACTGTTGGAGTAATCACATGAACTCTCTGAGAGCTCGCCATACAACCCATGCCCTATCAAGAACTTCCAACTTCACTGACAATCTCTATTCCACTGATCAAGTGAGCACTTCAGAAATGTAAAAAAATTTATATTCGGTACTTACTAGGCACCTATTCATTCTGTTATTTGGTGTTGGTATGTATGCCAAGGTTCATATATTTTGAACTCATTATACGAGTACTTAAGGAAAAAACTCTTCTAAAACGGCATTACTCACACTGGGACCGTACCAACAGTACCTGGAGCTTTTATCATGTAAGGCCCGAGATGTCTGAATAGCGCTGTGCGTACTTAATACGGCCATGCCAATTTTCTATTAACACTCCTCTGATTAAGTAGTAATATTTTTCACGGATGATAAAGAAGTAGCATAAGTGACATCCATTTCTACCTACGCAATAAACATTAAAAAATATCGTAATTTGAAGGTTTGAACGCAGTTGACTCCTCTGGTGTTGCCCATGCTCATAGGCGCCTGTTTTCAAGGACTAGACTAAGTATAAAAAAACCGACAAACTGCTTCTCCTTAGAACCAAGATAGTTGCCTTCTATTAAAAATAGAAGTAAGTAGTCTTGGCTATTGAAAAGATCTGTTCATTCAAACCACCTCCTCCAAAAAGGAATTTTAACATAAATTAGAAGGAATATAAATAAAAATATGCCGTATCCAACTAACCTACATTACTGTAAGCAATTTATAATTAGTCACGCTCACAAACATTACTGGCAAAATGACTGTAGGTAGGTAACTATCACAACTGACAATACCCACCGTACCTATCTACTCACCATAGGTACATAGGAGAAATGGTAAATGGATAAAAAAGTTTCTAGGAGGTATGTACCTAGGTATATTACTTATCCATAATCCATAGTAGGCGTTTCACAGGGATTCCCGCAAAAAAATCTGTTGTCAATGTTGTCATGGAGATACCATATTTGTTGCTATTGTCACGACTGTCAGTTTATCAGAACATAATCAGTGTCGGTGTTTAGCTCCATTTACTAGGTTATAAGAAATTCGCGTTTTTCCGGATATTTATTTTAAAATTACGTACGTAAATTATGTCTGGGATAAAGCAAGTTAGGAATAAAAAACTTCTTCCCGATTTACGGAAAGAAGGTGAACTTACCAAAGAAATTGTACTATCAACTAAGGAGAAACACGGCGTCCCTGCCGGCTCCAGGCTTTTCTCGCATCATACTCTCGCTAGTGTCAGGAAACTCAGCTTTTTTAATCCATTCTTGTAAGTATTTCTAAGAGTTTTCGTTTCATACAAATCTAATGAACTTTGTGTCTTCATACCAATTTTCTCAATCTACATTTTCAACTTATTTCAACATCCCAGTCTCCCAGACGATAGCTTGGACCTGATATTAGCAGCCACCTACAACCATTCGACGGAACGCTTCGCAGACAAGGAAGATCTCTACCTGCAGCCAGAGACCATCGGCTGCGACACCTGGCGGCGATTAAGGAACACCTACGATAAGTTGCCACCAGTCGCCATTCCTCTGGTTGGTACATTTTTATCCGCAAAAGACATTACTATTACACCTACTAGCTATAAGTAGGTATATTTTTATTTACCTTCTACTATCTATATGTACTTAAACTTACCGAAGATAAATATTAATCATTAAGATTTCGATTGATGAACATAACGATCCTTCCTGTACCTATTATTCCGTCCTTTAACAGTGAATCGTGATTAGTATTACAGTGTTGTGTAGTTCGACTTAATTGACTTTAAGAGACATAATGCGCTAATTTCAGGGTCATCCTATGAAACGAGGAGGCATAAAGGAGCGCAAATCGCCGTTTAGCGTGAAGCTTATGAATTCTGGTGTCCACTCCTCGCAGACCAACCCTGGATACAGCAGGCAACCAGCCGGCGGAGCCATATTCTTCTATTAATGTATATTCATATAAAGATTCAATGATAATGAACCAAAAATATTGTCACACTTGTGTGTTTTACAGAGGCAGTTCCTACAGAATTTAGGTGATCAGACAGAATAACTTACCTACTATACCTATTTTATTTGTTATGTTTCAACCAGGTTTTTTATTCAAGTCAGGAATATCTATTAATTTTATACACCTATTTAAATTTTTACTCGTATCTTTATTATGTTCCTGTGAATTAATTCGTCTCGTCTCGATTGTCCACCTAATTATAACATCAGTACCTAGGTACATAATTTTACCTAAATAAAATGTTTTTAAAATACAAATTTAATGTTTTATCCTTTTTCGTCACGTTTTTATTTATCAATGTTTATGTAATTATCACCCATTTTCAGACGGCGGAATAATTTACTTTGCACAGCTATCGGGCTAACATGATTCGTTTTGTTGAGTCCAAAATATTGATCTAGATGTCGAAGGTCCGATAACGATCGAGTCGGTGGCTAGTGGAACTCTATAGTGGTTTCTAGTAGACCCTAGAGTTTGGACTCATGATTTGTCTTTAGCTCAATAAATTGCTTGATAGCAATTTTTTGAGCTCAAGACAAATCTAGACTAGACTAAAAAACAGACTAAATATTATGAATATAATCTACAATCATCTATAAGTTTTATCACTTTATAATTCTGAAATACCCACTCAAAGGACATTATCTCAAAATTAAAAACGACTGAAGATCTCGTAACTTTCGAGCCTTGTTACTGCTAACAGCAAGTAAGCAGGTAGGCACCTATCATGTAGGTAGGTACCTAATTTACTCTTTGGTAAACATGTTAAAAATAATGTTCTACCATAGATGTAGAATGTAACAATTGCTCTATTCTACAATACAGTCTGTCATTTTACAAATTTATGCAAAAAAATTATATATAATTTAAAATTTAAAGATTTTATACCACGGTATACCTAAGTAGAAATACAATTAACTAGGAAGAAAAGTTATTTTGGATGGATTTTTTGGATTCACTAGGTAAGAACCATAACATATTTCATAATTAAATTTCTCAAAACCGTTTTCTCATTAAACTTTGGAACACTTCCAGATTTAGAAACTACAGATAAAAAGTCGAACCGAGTGCGTTCGTGGTACTTATACGAACAATACAAATCTCTTGAAAAGAATCAATTGGATGCAGCCAAAAAACTGAAGAACAGATCTCAGGATAGGATCTTGCATCGCGAGCTGAGCGAGCGACGAGCAAGACGACAGTTTAGTGAACAGTTTGGTTTTCGGCAAAGTGAGTCTCGTTTAGCGAAAACTATCAAGACTGACACATCTAGAACCCCATTCAGTGAAAGCACAGATAGCTTTTTTGAAAGCGTTTGTGAACAAGAAGATGTCGTCAGCAGGAACGCACCCGAAGATACTTTAAGTCAGCAATCAGAAACAACCAAATTTAACGATTTTAAAAGCTTTGAAAACAAAATAGACACAAACAGTTGTTCTGAGAGTATTAAAAGCGTCGTTGAAAACAGTAACGCCAACCAAAATGTAGCTAATGACATTAAGGAGGAACTAGAGTTTGTACGAAAGAACATTGCCGAAATTATAAACTTACAGCGCGAAGCCGAAAAAGAGTGTCTAGAAAAGTACTCAGAACTTTGCGATACTGACAATACTCACGACTCTGAAAGTTTACATTCAATTAAAAACCATTTAACCTCGAATATAGCTACTGACAAATTTTCTCTGAAGTATGAAAATACAGTACTAACAGTTTGGTCCAAGTTGGTTGAGTTTTCATACAAAGTAATGCAGATCAATCGGGGTATGTAATTTCCTAATCGAATTTTTATAAACGACTAACTTTGATCTTTTTAATTGTTGAAAAACAGCAACCTACATTAAACAAACGTCAGATAACTGAAATATAACATGCAGCTTACAGCGACATACAAGTAGAGTGTCGGAGTAGGAAGTCTGACTTTTTATAAAACATACCTAGGTATGTGGTTATTCACACACATTTGTAGCATCATGACGCGTTTGTCTTTAGATGATATAAAATAGCGATGTGAGGTGACTTAGATTAGTAGCTCCAGTAACAACTGCATTGCATCTGAATTGCTCATTTTATCAGCGTCCAACAATAGGTCTCATAGTTGACGGCACTCCGTCTCGTCCTTTTAGTATTAAATAGTTTCTTAATACGTGTGTTCTTGCAGGAAATTGTTACTACGACTATAGCACCCAGTTTTTGACAGCCGTGCTTGCTTGTGACGTGCTTCGGAGAGGCATCAGCAGAATGTGTAAGAAAATCTAAGTGTTTTTAAGAATAAGCTTAAATTTGACTAAGTTTTAAAAATTAAAGAAGTTAATTTTTAGTTAATTGAGTCCAATTTAAGATGCCAAGCACAAATTTATGTAATTCTAGTTCATATTTTGCAGCCCTACGTCTCACCAATCAAGTTTGTCAATGACGAACCAGACGATGTATTCGAAATTACGGGAGCAATTTTAAAACCAAAACAAAAAAATTCGAAGAATTCCAAAGAAATTATGAAGCATAAGGTAAAGACAACCCAATAATTTTTTAATTAATTTTAGCCCTTTACAATTTTATTTATTTATTCAATCCATTTTAATCTTGTTTCCTTACTCGAAGCTGATTAAACGCAACGGTTTCAGATCCGCCCATATCGCACATTAAAATTTGATGATAAGTATCCATCTTTAAAAAGAAAATATTGGTCAGAAGAAAAGTGGCAAACTAATAAGTATTCGGTCGAAAATAAACTGAACGCTATGAAAAATCGCGGTGCAAGTGAACCCTGCCGCAGTGTAGCAAAATTTTCTTATTATAAAAACTTCTCCAAAGAAACATCCATTGAGAAACCCAAATGTTACTGTAATTGTAAATGTCCCCATCTGAAGAAAGCTGTCAACCCCATAATAAAACTTTCGCGATATATTGACATGATTTTACAAGAAATTGAAGATGACTGATTTTATTGATGTTTTTATACCTACATTATTATTGTTGTGTAATGTTATTATGTATACATTATGTTTTATAATTATATTATATAGGATGTACATCCATATACTGCATTTTATTGTTTACTAGCTGACCCCGCGAACTTCGTACCGCATATAACATAAAAAACTAAGGGGTGGACAACCCTTAACATTTAGG
>DWQL01000968.1:0-12761 GCA_018231265.1 Noctuana haematospila | reverse complement strand
TTTTTTTGGTTATGATAGGTACATTAATGAGGAAGGATATAGGCTATCAAGCATTACGTTACTATTCTTAACGCGGGTGAAACCGCGTGGCACAGCTAGTGCGCATATAAGATGATAAGAAAACTATTTAACACTGCCCATTGCAAAAGAAAAGTTCAACATCGTACTTACTACATAATAAATTGACAATATAATAGAAAATCGTTGTCTTACTTACCAGAATATGTTGCAAAAAAATGTAGGCACTTGAAATAAATGTTTCAATTTCAATTAGCGTCAAAATCTTTGATATGTCGATAATGAAGTTGGAACTCTTCAACACTAATTACTAAACCATAATAAAGCTGTCAATTACTGAACCCTCGGTCGAACTTTGCCCGCCATGTTGTATTCAAAGTAAAGGCGTATTGTAATAAGACAATAAGTTAATGGACTTGGAACTAAACTGTGATAGTGAATGCTCAAAGAGATTTCTTGGCACTTTTTCTGATTAAAGAACATAGTATATGAGAGCTCAAAGAAATTATTATCGTTAATGGAATTAAGACTTGGCCAACGAAAATGTTTCTTGTGAAACATCAAGCAATCGCTGATAACAAGGTAACAGAATCCTATAGGTATGAATATTTTAATATGAAACACTACCTTTGTGCGCGCGATTATGATACATTTGTAAGGCGCATTCTCCTATTCTTCAGCTCGAAGCATTTAGTATCAAGTAAACAAAACATCTCTAAAAGGAACAACCACACCACCATGTTTTAACTAAAGATATATTTGCAAAGCTTTAGTATATTGCACCAGAAATGCTAAGAGTGACTATACCTAAAAACAAAATTATTAATTTACAAATACGAAGCATCGGAGGCATCAAAATTAAGTTCACTGACAACGGTACTCGACACTGTTTTATTCACGTCCCTGCACAAAGTTGTCCATTAAATAACAACGATAAAGCTGTCAATCTTTCCGATATTGGCCGGGTTAAGGCCTCTCGTGTCAATGTCATCGCTCGACACCGTTGCGCTGTCCGTACATACGAGTAACTAAACAATAAAACTAATGGACTTACATCGATGAAATGCGTGTGAACTGTTTCTGAATCGAATTTACTGTTAGGATTCTTTAAGTATCACACGATATGAAGATTATTTTGTGATGAAAGTATAATATGTATTCTAATATAAGATTATCCTAAAACATGTCACAGATAAAATTAAGTAGATAACTTACTCGTGGAATATCTGGCATGACGATGCTAATAACGAACATCGGCAACATGAAAACTAAATCAACATTGCTTACGATAATCACGACAGCTTTACAAAACACTACTCTAGTTTGACCGTTCAGAGGAAACAAATAACGAACCCAAAGAAAATGCTAATAAAATAGAATTTCCAAAAGGGAAGAAAGGACCATTTGTAAAAAAGGTTGTTATGTTAGGCGTACAAAAATACATTATTAAACATAATGTCGAATACCTACTTAAAGCGTGCAGGGAACGGGTACCCCCTGTGTGCGACAATGGACATAAAAGAACACGTAAGCCTTGGGAAGGCGCCTGCCGACCTTTGTAAGGAATTCTAACAAAAGTTGTTTCGCCCTACAATAATAGCTCTAAACATCAAAGAGATACAGTTGCTTTTATTGTGTAGTGCTCAAGAAGCCGAAAAAGGACGCGTGGCGCGAAGTCAGAGCTCAAATTTAAGGGCAATATGGATATAGGCGACGAAGTGATTTGTACCCTAAGTTAGATAGTTTAAAGTTTAATTTTGGACAACGCAATATTTTCAGGAGTGTGCCAGGTTCTTCAGGAAGGACTGGTTTGTAGGTGACGGGGTTTTGTTCGTCGGCCGCGATGCCACCTGCATCCTGTCATTGTCGTCGCCCCACATTTAGTACGTTCGCGTATGAAGTATAGCCTGAATATAAAAGGCTCCAAGTCTTTTTACGTTCTGTTACTTGCTCTGCTCTTTTTACAGGCTTTTTTACACAATTATATAATAAGTAAATAGTTTTTTGTATACCTTGACCTATTCATCCTACAACCATTTAGTTTAGGTTATCTGGAAGAGATAGATCTATTAGCGAGTGGACAGCCTATTTTATGAGTATATTGCTTGTGTTCTCTTTGTACTTGTGTGTCCTATGTAGAGCTATGTTAAAATCTAAAAATTTTAAAATAAATTAATTAAAACAAGTTTTTATTCAAATTTACAGATATGCTAAAACGTAAAAAAATAATTTATCGAAGAGGTGTTTAGCCACCAGTGCTCTCCATAATTCTTCCATAATTACCCTAACTGACCCTTATTTTATCGAGGAGTCAAAGGACTGTTTCGCTCAGTCCTGATATTAGGGTTGCTCATGCCGGACGCTAGTCATAACAAAATGCTTGTTTTATCAAACAGTGCGGGGGCGAACGTCTGTGGAAATGGGGTCGTTAGTAAATACAGCTACTGTTAGCCTAGTTCACCACAATAATGGTGTTTGTGAGTGAATGTTTACCAGTAGGTAGTTAGTTGCCCCATAAGATCGTAAGTAGACACGAACGGGGAAAAAAAATTAGTTATCAAAATTTCAGTAAATCAGTAAAACTTGCGAAAACTGAACATTATCCTATTCGACATTGGGTACATGCCTTAAAACTTTTCCAATTCGAAATCACGCTCCCGTAGATAGGTACTAAATAATTATAATATAACTTATAATTCAAGATCACAAATACATAGTATATAAGTCTCCAACAATTCGTGCAATATCTCCCAAATCGCACAGCCTTAGCAAAAATCCATTGCGGTGACGACTGATCGTTCAAAAAACGTCCCCTACAATAAAACTTATTCAATCAAAGGCGGTATAAGCATAAGAAAAGAATTACCAGAACGGTTCAACGAACTTTCTTATCTCGGGCACTGCCTTGGGACCTAATCGATCCAACCGATCGGCAAACATACACCTTATGCATCACGTAATAAAGGCCACTAGACCCTAACAAAATGTGGCCAATGAAGTCCCGTCAAGGGTTTCTCTCTCTTAAGGGTAGCGAACTAAAGCAGTTTATACTGTGCGTTGGAATAGGTACCTCAATAATCTATTGAAGCAAATTTTGCGACGTGCTGATTCAGTGCAAACATTTGTCTAGATTAGATACGAGTAGAATATTAATAATTCAAATTTGCGGTTTGGATATTATGAGTTAGAAGTAAGTCCCTTAAGAAATATGTTTCGTAGAAGGATTATTTGATCATCATAATAATCAGTATCAAATTCAGTGCTGGTTAGGTCGATTTTAAAACGTAGGAGGCTATTAGCACTAACCCAACCCTTAGGTTAGCGCTAATAGCGTCAGGTCTTTCAGAAATTTTCACTCGATGACAACCCATCTACTTTATAAAAAACACAATGTACGTTGATTTGAAAACCTCTTATAATAAAGAGCACGTACTCTACACAAGAGCCATTAAATTATAACAGAGTTAAGGGTTTAACTTAGCAATATCACGCACTACCTTTTTTATGTTACGAGTCTAATCTACTTATAAAAATGTAAGAAAATCTTACGTTTACTACATTTTTTATAACATAAAAGTTGATTCCGTTTTTATTGTTAAGAATTCCGCTCACCAAAATATTTTTACATAAGTTATAAATTTAATTAGGGACATACTCGTAACGTACCGCAGATGCACTTAAAATGAGTAATGACATTACAAGTTCCAGTAACATTTACAATCGCCGGATATACAAGTCAAATAAGATATTACAGTCGTAACGAATATCCTAAGAATTACTGAGTTTCAAAAATATTTTCCAGACAAACCCGTTTTATTCATAGAATCAAAAATATCCATTTTCTATGATAACGAGTTATATATTTATAAAATAACCTAGCAGAATAAGAGGCGCCTGTTTTGTCTTCCAAGCCAACAACCCCCATTAAGCCTAGATCTCTTACTATGATACATTCGCGATACTATTATGATAGCACGATGGCTCTTGCGTAACTGGCACATAGTCGAGACGTCCGTTTTACATGGAGCCCCCCTTACACTTAGCGTTTCACTTGGCTCGTTGAGGTTTGTATTACGGTTAGGAGGCGAGGAAGCTCAAAGTTAACTGGTGATAGGTGGTTCCGGGCGGCAGCTCAGCGCGCAGCCTCCGCAGTATCGAACGACCGCGCCCGCTCCGCCCCACGTGCTTCATTCACCGGCTAACCACGTGTAAAGTTCCTAGTTAGTTATGTTTTGATAATTAAGGAGTTTACATCATCACTATAAAGATATACATAATATAGGTATTCAATGTTAAAATCCATCAATCCTAATATAAAAATAATGACGTACTTATAAAAACAATGGCGCCCAACAAGGGGCCAAATATGTCAATTGTAGGAAACTCGCGCTATATCAATTTGAAAACCGATCGCTGCATGAAATGTGACTTCGGTTGGCCGATTTATCACTTGCAATCCATATATCAGTCGATCCAGATTGCCATTCGCGGGAATGGAGCGAGCTGAACAGATAGATGGAAACCAAAAGATAAATAAAGTAATGAATTAGTTATGGCATACATTTCAATGCGACAAAAATCATAAAACATTGGATTAATAATTAAAATTCCTCCTAAGTAATTGGATTTACTGCAAAAAATATATACTTACCTACATTTAATTCACAGAGGACAAACATGACCCTATTATTGCTTTTTGACATAATTTTTCATTCGACATGTAAGAAAACGATAAAAGTAAATTCATCATTTAACATACCCATGAAATATGCTTCTATCTCACCGATCTAACATTCAACAGTAACATAAAATGTACGTACAACCAGATTTAGCATCGCACATGGTAATGTCCTCAGTAAATCTCTACTAGTTATACCAACTAATGAATTGCAACGGAAGCAACATTGACGGCGCGCATCCGTCTGATTGCAGCGCCGTGCACCGGAGCATTCGTTAAATGAAGACATTTAAATTTTACTTTTAGCTCCATCTCAAATTTCAGATGTGCAGTTCAGATTTCATTGCGTTGCCAAGCGAAACATTGACATTTTATGTTCCTTAATGAGACCTACAGGCGTATTAGACGTAGCTATGAACCAATCCGTTATCGGGCAACAAAACACAATCAGAGAACTCGTATATCTTATTCGTCAATGTAAGATTCAAGTGAGTATCTCATTGGTCAGTTTAGGTGTAACGTGACTGCTGACTGTCGTAATTAAAGTAAATGGAATTGCAATAAGAGTTCATTAGAGTGTAGTGTCGATAAATGAGCTAATCCAAAGCGTCAAATGTGGTATCTTTAAAGGTCTCTTCAATCCCAGAAAACAAGAGTAAAACATTTGCAAAATTAATAATTTTCTATGTTATGCCACCATCTCGGCGCTAAATCCTTTAATACCTGCCAGTCTAACATCTTATACAACCCGCATCCGGAAAGGAATAGGTCCTCCAGAGCAGACGTAGTTAAAAGGAGGTTTACCAAGGCCCGCCCGTAAAGCCTTCATCTCACTTTATATGCGCGGTGACGGCGAACGAAAGGCCCGGTGAATACTTGCCGTTGTCACCAAACTACATTTTGGACTTTTATTTTTACTAATTTAAAAACAAGGCATTCAGATACCTATAGACATATAGATAGACGGAATAAATTTTCTTATTATTGCAAATCTTAATGTATAGTAACAAACCGAGCACTTACTACCTATAAACTTACATTTTTACTATACTTAGAATAACTTTAAATGTATTTCAAAGATTTTAAAAGCAGTCAACAAACATCAGTCATCAAACTTTCACGAAGTTTCAATAATAATTACATATCAATTGCTTATTTACATCGAAAACCACGTCAGCCAAAAGCCTTAACACACAAGACCTAGTTAGTAAATTAAAAAAAAAATAGGACAACGTACCCACCCGTTCAGAGTGTCAGAGGTGGCTTTATAATTGGACTGACCCGAACCGGGTTTGTTTAACGCGTTTTGATGCGTTCCCGAGACCCACTCTCGTTTGCCAGTGTCACGAACAACTGTTCAAATGCTTTAATAACAGAAAATGTTGCACAGATTGCTCATGACTTCAGCCTTAAATTCTTAATCTGGCATCAGTAAAAAAAAAACAAAATATGAAACTGAAATATCTTGTACTACGCTACTGTATAAAGTTATGAGAGACTGTTACTTGCCACATTCTATTACAACTGTCTTTACTCTAAAAAAACGACTCTCTACTCTAGTTTACTCCAAAAAAGAGTGACATGAAAGAGTAGAGAGTCAGATGGGGTCAATGTCAAAATTGTTACTTTGAGCTGTACAGACATACAGACATAGTTATTCCAATTAGAATCAATATTATTCTCTTAAGAGAATGTTCAAAAAGGCAGATAGATAGTCGGGTTACTAATTGCTCCTAATATTTGATACATTGTCATAAATTGATTAAATTGTCTTCATACTATTTCATACATTACATATCACCCAACATATATTTGGTACACTATAGTAAATAATCGGTATCAAACTGGCTCCATGAGAATGCACTTATCTTTATAATAAAACGTTCTCTTTGTAAATTATGACATAATATCTACGCTCATACCTAAAATTTTGTAACCAAACCAAATAGAAGTGCAGAACAATGAGGTCTTTGTTATTCAATATTGATAACACCGCTTCCTCTAGCATGTACAATGTAATGTTAATAACGTTGTAGTTATTACTGCGCACAATCTAAGTACTAGGACTTCGCAATTTAAATTTTATCACCGTTGACAAGATAATAGTGATTAAATACAACAGCTTTGATTAAATTCCCTTCTCAAGCGATCATCAAGCCGATTATAAGATATTCATAATTATACGGAATAGAAAACACTTTTTAAGTTTTAAACAGCTTTTAACAATCACACCCTATGTTTATTTCCTTTATCTTTTTACTTTTTAACAGGTTTAATAGTTTCATTTGCAGGCCGATAATTCAGTGCTTTTACTTCTTTACACTGTGAGAAAGCAAACAATTGACTTATAATTTTCTTTTTACAGTCATTCTGCGCATAAATTCTTTGTGATCTTCCTCAAGCTGATATCTTGAGTACGTCTCTAAGTCTTCCTACTACTTTACCACGTACTACCTATACACTTAAGACAGGACAGACCTACGAGCCGCTTTAGTTTAGACTTTGAGAGGACTTCTTTAATTAGACGTATGCTCTTTCGATGTCGTCGCTTGTAAAGTGTTCCTTTAGAAAGACAGGCATTTTTAGGCCAGACTCGTCTTTTGTTCTTTCTTCAATAATAAAAATTTTATACAATTACGATTTATTTATTTATATTTGAGGGTGCATCAACGAAACCGTCATTTTTATTTACAGAAATAGAATGGAAATAGATTATAGTTAACACAATTGAATGTTAAAAGCAATTGAGTGTTATTGTTTGTTAACAATTGTGTGTTTTGTATCTTACAAAGCATAATTTTTAATTTTGTAATAACTTAAATCATTTTTAGGAATCCAGTTAGGTATACATTTGGTGTAGTATCTGAAACTTCTCCCATACATAGAGATTCTCGATGCATTCCGAATGACCGAATGAATGATTCAAAAGCCAGCGGAGCACCTTTGACCGGATCGGATTTTCTATGTATAGAGCTAGGTAGTTTCGCTGCAAACATTTTATATTAAAAGTTTTAACAAGTTTCTAAAAACTTCAGGACAGGAAGTCTAACTTACCCTTAGTTAAATAATATTTATTTATGACATCTTAAAATATGTGAGAATGTGGCAATGGTAATTTTCCGATTGTTAGATTAACATAAAACATTAAGGAAGATATATAACGCACCGGAGAAGCAAGTATTTCTACTTAAAAATTTTTAGCCACAGAAACTGCTTCAAGAGTTGCAAATTTAGTACATCAGCAATTTATTATGCTAGACAAAGAAACTATCGCCCAACTATGAGCCAGTAACACAAAAGATGAATGAGCATTATGGGCATCGAGCTACTTGTCACTCACGAGTGACTGCCCGAACGTGACGAAGTACCGCTTGCTTGTCCACTACCGTACAAGAGACTCCAACCGGTGAAACGACCTTGTATCAAAATCGCACTAAAATCCTGTAAGTTTCATTCAAAGTCATGACACGCTCGTGACAAAATCGCAGGTTCGTGTCTGTGAGGTTTAATGGATAAGTATTGAACCAAATTCGTCGAGAACATTCTCATCTTCATCAATCGGGGATCCTATTAATGGTAGCTGTTCATTACCGCAATTGGTATAGAAGATTTAATAAGAAGTAATCATAATAACGAAAGGAAATTAAGGTTATTGAAATGTTCCGGGATACATTAAGGTAAACTAGCCACTTGGCTCGAGGTTAAGAAAGGATGCGCGAAACCGAAAAGCTACGTTAATGTATCAACATGGTGATCTTTAAATGACCCTATTGTAATAAAATAAGAAAAATCATACACAGAATTGCTACCCGGGCAATATCTTCATATTACCTTATATTATTTATCCATCGAGAAATCAATTCGCTAACCAGACAAAGCGTTATGCATGAAACACTTCTGAAAACAAGTAGAAAATCATTTCCTTACGAAGTTTAACTAAAAGCATTGTTGGGAAGTTGATACCGCCCCATCTTACAACTTTTCTACTTCCACAACTTCGGGAAGTTTCTCGCCGGTGAAGTAAACGTCAGAATTTGCTGCACCAACTCGATTTTACGCATTAGGCCAATAACAGTTTCTTGAAGTTTCAACAGTTTCCCGTTTCATTTTCTTTATGAATAAATTTCTGCTTTGTGCAGGCAAACGATTACGTGAATTAATCTGACTTTAGAGCAATTGTTTTACAAATTCTTGGGTCGCTGAAGAAAAAATTGAAGTATGGTGAGAATCTGCATCCCCTATCTTATATGCAAGAAAGTGTGCAAGTATTGTAACTTTATTAAAGTAACCAATGAAGGCTATATACGTTTGATATTTAGCATTAACATCTATCACAGATTCACTACTCTTGTCCCAAGTGACTTCAACTTTATCAGGGGGTGACTGGACGTAAACAAGTTTGATCACATGACGAAGTCCAAGCTCGATTAAAATCTCAGACGGCATGCGTCAAACGATAAAACAAAACATAAACTTGTTTCGCGTCCCCTCACAAATCAGGTCGTGACGTATTATATGGAGCAGTTGGTTAAATATTCGCCACATTCCGCTCTCAATAGTTTCAATCGAATTCAATATTCTGTCGGCGTCGCGTTTTATTATCGCACATCAATCTGGTACAATTTGCGACTCGGTGAATACTCCCAGTGGATACTGAATTTCAAAAATGGAGCTCTCTTGATTACCTACTACGGTTTTGGATCTTTTGCGCTAGTGTACTGCGGCATCTGACAATTTGTGGGATTCGGAGACTTTAGCTTATTATTGCGAGATAACTATTTTGTAATACGTCTTGATCTAATTTTAGTTCAAGTTCCTTACCAAACAACAATCAATTTCAATTAGACAATTAGTCGTTCCCTTTGATTGTCTAACGAGGCCGTGAGTGCCGCGACCTCCCGATCTGTTGTCAGGCACTTGTTTTCTTCCTGGGCGGTTTAATAAGTTCAATCACTATCAGCATTGATTTCAGTTTGTGTATGTACCTGTTAATAAAACGGCGCCTGGTTTACAACCGCTTATCTATCCGAAATATACGTTCGTGCCAATAAATCCGCAGCGTTGGGGCGAACAGTGATTTTATTGCAAACCTTGAGCGTGTCAATCTCTTCGCCTTTGTCGTAAAGTGAAAGTAACACTTCACTGACGTCCCCTTTCCGTTGATGAGCTTGGAGGAATTGGATTTATCACATTCACGCAATTTGAAAGTATTAAAGTTGAACGGGCAGATAAGGCGACTAAATATGATATAACAAACATCAACATAACAAATGTAGAGACCGTTAATTATTTTCTTAAAATACCAAGCCTTTTACAAAAGTGAAGCAACTTTAAATAGAAACAGCACTACAAGCATAAAGCTCGGCAAATGATTCAGAAACGGTCCGAAGACGACACGAGTCAATTAGTTCAATTCATTCGATGGAGCAAATCCGTTGCTGGCGGCACCGACCATTGTCGGCCGTTTCACGATAAAAGAGCAAAAAGGCAATTTAATAAGCTTTAAAAGCCGTTTATTGAGGAGCCAGTATAGAATAAAACGACGTTCCCAGGCTTTTAAGACGGTAATACAAATGCGAAACATACTTTTAAACACTCTACTGTGCTTCGGGCAGTACAATTAAAAGGATTTAAATTGATTAATTTAATAATATAATTACAATACAAATACAAAGCTAAATCAATTAGTGAGTGATGTGAAATCACATATTATCATAGTAGTTCGTAATCGATGGTAGTGGAAGTAAAAACATTTTGAAATTAACAAATTTTAATGTTTTTTTTTTAAACTTTATAATAATTTTGTCAACCATCTGAGGGATCAGTTAATTCTGTTTACGTACATCTATTTTCAATCCCTAAGAGAAATATAAAGATACATTTACACCCAAAACACACACCTTATTGTGACAGACTTCTTTTATTCAACCGCCAGTGTTCCCACGTAGCTGAAATCTAGGACACTCAAAGAATGCAGGCTTCCTTTAGGCTAGCGTGTCACATTTCAGATCTCATTGTCGCTACCCAGTTTCTGCTAAAATTTAAGTAAAAGTTGGCCTAATTCGGTCAAAACCACTAGGTTTTACCTACTAACCTACCCCCTTCAAAAGTGACTGTGATAACAAATCTTAAATATGTATAATTTTGGAAATGATTTTAAGAATAAAATCAGGAAATCTTAAGTTAAACACTTACATAACTAGTAGGTACTTATATTACATCACATATCGAAACATAGCACTAAAATAAAAATAATAATTAATTTGAAGGTTGTGATTGCGCCTAGTATAAACAATTAGCTGATCATAAATCACAAAAAATTTAATAGTTACATTTAAATTATTTAATGAGTTAGAGTAGTTAGACGATGATGTGGTGTGGATTCGTGTGCGAATATTTAAATTGTGATACTTTATCTATTGGGGCCGATTCGAATAAGGGTCCAAAGGGTCAATAATGCCACCTCTTAGGTATCTACTGCCACAAATTAGTTCTGATAACCGTGTTTGAGCTTGAACCGAACATATATACAAGAAACGAACATATTTCTAGAAAGGCCTATCTATGACAATTAGTTGTACTTTTTTCTCTTTATTTAGCATACATATGGACGTAGGAACGAATAAGTTATGAATAGAAGCCATCGTATAATTTCATAGGATTCATAAACACCTATAAATTAATGGACAACATATGACATCAGGGTCGACGTTTCCATTAAATGACTTCATCGATCGACTTGTGAAGGTCGGATGACCAGTACCAGTTCGCTATAAGGCAGATAATACTTATATTTTTCACAACAACGGTTCAGTTATAGTCAACAGTCTAATATATAATATAGTGAGTTTTGATAAAAGACAAAAGATATTAAATAAAACAGTGACGAAATAGGTTCGATGCCGAATAAGCTATTGAAAGGGATTATATTTTTATAAATATGTAATTAAGTTAATAAAATTATATTATTAACTTCAAGCATAGCGGGAAACCGCTGGATCCACAGGGCACAGGACCGGATGGAGTGGCGCCACTCAGGGGAGGCCTATGACCAACAGTGGACCTCCAAAGGCTGATAAATGGATGGATGGATTAACTTAAATATAATTACCTACTTGATACCAAATATATAAAGTACCTTTGAGTAATGGACCACCGCTACTGACTCCAGTACCTGAAAATAAAAAAAATAAACTATTTATACTGGTATTGACTCATAATAAAAACTAATAAAAAGGTAGCAAACGGGCACGCAGGACACCCGAGTTAAAGTTTATTTTCATCCTTCATCCTTATTCCTCATTATTGAATTAGTACCTTTCATGCGTTCTGAGAACGTTATGGAGAACTGCTCGTTGTTAGATATAAATAAAAATAACTAAATGCTACACCACACAAACCCGTACTTGGAAAAGCGGCGTCTGTATAATAAATTTAAATGCCATTCATTGTAATTGAGCAAAGTCTTCCGCTAAATTTCCAAGATGCTAACGAAGTGAGTTGGTTACTCTATGAGCACTTGTTTAATTATAATTGATGTAGTGTAGACCTTTGTACGTTTAGGCAAGTTACAAGGGCTTAAAAACACACACATTATATAACTACACCGAGTTGCAGAAATCATATTTAAAGTTAATGACATGTGTATTACATCTTTGCATCACTATTTACGAGTAGCACTAGAAATAAAAAGTGCTTTAATTATTGCCGTTTTATTTCTCCTCTTACCAAGGAATTTTTAGAGTTACATTGAATTTTTAATAAGAAAAAACCTACATACTATGATTTCCCAGGAGGGTTGACTTGAAGTCAAACACACGGCCGGTCGTAAAAATACTCCAATACAAATGCAACATGGTCATAACATTATACTATACTGCATCAACCCCTTATAATTGAGAATGGTAACCTACAACTAATTGCATGAATACAGAAAACATAATTTATTCAGTTAACTAGCTGACCCGACAGACGTTTAAAATATATTATTAAACTGGTTGGTGCCCGCGACTTCGTCTGCAATTAAAAAAACCTTTTCCCACGGACTAAATCGTGAATCTAAATC
>DWQL01000967.1:0-12765 GCA_018231265.1 Noctuana haematospila | reverse complement strand
TTCATAGTGAAACCGAGAGATCTGTGTGCAATGGAAACAATAGTCACGATGAGAGTCGCTTTTCGGTTTTTTTCAAATCACCTAACAGAGAAATGACCGAGCTACAGTAAAATGTACTCAAAGTTGGTACGTTTCGACAGGGTCTACTGCCGAACATACTAAATTCAGGTCAAATGAACGACTATCGGGAAACGATTATCTCCTTTGTTTTTGTGAGTCCAATACTGTACAAACAAACGCAGTAGGTATTTGGTCGTCTATAAAATGTACGATTTGCCGCCATTAAGAGACTGCCACTTTGTTGCCATTATAACGAACGTCACGAAAAAGCTTTTCTTCTCTCGAACCCAATGTTTTTGAATTACTGTAAGTTAATAAGGTTGAGTTAAATAAGTAAAATTATTGCGATTATCTACGATTGTCTAGCGAAATTTTATATCGCACCTGTAGAATTACCAGTCCTCGACTAATGTAGTAGTGTAGTCCTACCTACTATAGATTTTAAACATTTATTTCTTAGAAAATTTGGTTTTAGTATTTTTTTAAAACTTTGTCCTGTTAAAAAAAATATTTGAGTCGTAACACTGTTACAATTCAAAAGTGTCATTAAACAAAATTTTAATGAAGAATATACTCAATTGTAGTATAATAAAAATGTAATATAGCTTAAATTATCTGTTTATAAACAATTGGAACATGTACCTATACAGCTTTATACCTATAGGTAATGTCAAACAAAATGACAATAAAAGCTACAATCAGAAGTGTTCAGATTTGCCTCAGAGTACGTCTTCAATGTCTGTGCGGCCCTGGGGGGCGATCAATACGGTCCCGAGTGAGGCGTTTGATGCGGATCTTACAAACTTGAATTGACTACTGAAAGAAGTGCTTTCGAGTTAAGTACCTACTTAAGAAAATACCGGTTAACTATATCACTCCGTAGTCGCCAATGTTGCTATAATTTGTGTCCTTGTACAATTAAGTTGTGTTTTTTACATAATTAAGCATTATAAGTGTTCATTGTCTACATGTAAACAAAAGTTCAAATAACATGTAAAAAAGAGATACAAAAGATGACAGAAAATGGTCTTCTACTCTTCTAAAACGAGTAGTATGTGATTGGTTAAAAAGAAACAATATGTGACATTTACTAATTATCATCATCGTTATCCTTTGTCACGTCACAAAAATCAGCCAATCGCAATTGATATTATAAGGTGCAGTACAATAATAAGAGCCACACATTAAATAGCTGTAATGCACGTCCTTCTGTATGTCTGTTTCTTCCGTGTAAAAATCAATGTGGAATGACTCATCTATACTAATATTATAAAGCTGAAGAGTTTGTTTGTTTGTTTGAACGCACTAATCTCAGGAACTACTGGTTCGAATTGAAAAATTCTTTTTGTGTTGAATAGACCATTTATCGAGGAAGGCTTTATGCTATCAAGCATTACAGTTACTATTCTTATCGCGGGTCAAACCGCGTGGCACAGCTAGTTTCAAATAAGCTGAACAGCTGTAATTTCATACGATATTTGTGCTCTGTGCTTATTACTTAATATCTTTTTTTAAAAATTTCAAGATACAAAGTCTAAATTCTTCGGAGCATTGCAACGTGCTCACATGTAATTAATGTTAAATGAAAACCACTTTTTTGCAAGAATGCAATTTATTTACAAACGAATAAACATACATAAACAACAGAAACTGTTTACACGCTTCTAAGCTCATATACGCGGTTGAGTCGGAAACGAGGAAAACATAAAGCATTTCTGCTAGCATAGCATTTCAAAATAAATTCTCTGCAAAGTATCCGTATGCAGTAGAAAGTAATTTATTGTTCATGAGTTTATTAGAAAAGCAACAAGTTTAAAAATCAGACAACAGAGTGTGAATTAGGGTTAGCTTGATTTATGGATGTAATTGAATTAATTCCATTTAACTTGTTTTATAAATGAATAAACCATAAATTGATATGAAAACTCCCAGTGGTTTGTGTTATTGTGAAGTTATGTATACTCTAGATGTTTGACTGGCTGCACTATTATTTTTTGTTCCACTGCGGGACCCGAACGTTGTTTTTGATATTATAAACGCGTTACAGCTAACTTACTACAATGCTTCAATTACGGTCAATCATTCGCAATATTTTGTCGCTAGCGAACACTCATTTAACTCCTAATAGCCCCTTTGATATGTAGCTTTGCGTTGGTAAAAATGTTTACAAGGTTCTGACAAGGTGGTATCAATGCAATTCTACAGCTTCAATAAAGTATAATTTTACATCACAATATCATCATGTCTTTCCATCATTTCCATCACCCTATCAGTACCATCTACCCGTTAGTAATAATTTTCATAACATGTTCATTGCAAACAGTGTTGCCGTTGATCAATTACGGGGTTACAGTAGACAACTGAAAAAAGCCGTATTTCAAGCAAAATTGTCGGTATCTTCTAAAAAAAAAGGTCACGATTTACCCTGCGGGTGACCTAGGGTGGTAAATATTTGGAAATTGAAGAAAAAATGGTCACCACCATCGCACCCTATCTAAAATTACGCTTGTTGTTGTTTTATTCGTTACTTAAAGATTCATTTTAAACGAATAACAGGCGCGACATGTAGGTATATTATGTTCTCTAATTGTATTTTAGCGTGCGGCAATGGCCACGCTGCTTTTGTGCCGTACAATTCGTCTTTTCAGAGTCTGATTGCCGTACAATACGGCAATTGCCGTACAAACGGCAACACTGCGCAACAAAGGTTTATTATACTTATTAAACGTTAGTATTTAAGCAAAACAGTATAATTTAAAGCAATGATTCAATTCCAGTAATGTACTCGTACTCTGCTGCTCCTAAGATCACTTCCCTCTGATTAGATTAACTCGACAAAGACCAGTCAACTCATCGCAGTATAATTACGACTTTGCGAATCATTCTTCCTCATTATCCACTCGTTTCAACTTCGTAAATATTTTTAATTGCAATTTCTCGTGGCCATGTAACTCAATTTGCTCTAAGAATGAAAACGTAGCGCGGAAATGTAGAGATTTTTATTCCCAGAGCAAATAATAAAATTTTCCTTATGCTTTTCATCGAAACTTTTGCAAATGAAGATTTTAATTTTTAAAAATGTGTAGGTACATTTTTTATTGCATCAGAATTATAGTCCGGAAGTTTATCCAGGATCGGTATACATAATATCTTAGTAGATTAGTTTTTTTAGGAGAATACTGAAGTGATAAAGTTTAAATCGATCAAACATAGATTTTTAACCACAAATGATCCGTGCAAAGCCGGGGCAGGTTGCTAGTAATAATATTATAGGTATAGGTATACGAAATGGCATATTCAGACAATTTTCACGAACTCAGTATCAAGAGCAAAATAAAATTTTGTTTTCAAACTAAATTCATATTTGACTCTACTTTAAATATGCTACGTTAAATTCACCTCCGTTTCAGCTGAATTCTGACCTTCTATTATAACTAGGCACTGTAACTTTCCGACCAACTCAGTAATAATGCTACGTCATATCAGCAATTCCTGCATTGTAATAGTCCCTGATACTTTCAAACAATGGTCACTCTCTATGAACGAGAACAAGGAATTTTACATTGAATTTGTTATGAGTCTTGTCTAGTGTTCTTTGTAGTATATAGTACCTACTAGCGACCCGCCCCGGCTTCGCACGGGTGCAATGCAGATACTAAATACACTACAGAAAAACTGTGAACGTTTATACATATAAAACCTTCCTCTTCAATCACTCTATCTATAAATAAAAACATCAAATCCGTTGTGTAGTTTTAAAGATTTAAGCATACATAGGGATATACAGAGAAAGCGACTTTGTTTTATACTATGTTTATGGGGATTTATTAACATTTATAACGATTTACAATTCATGTTTTTTATTCATTCGCTTCACTACCCGTATGACTAGTCCTACAGATTAGAGAAGGTTTAAGGCTATAGTTTACCACGCTGGTCGAGTGCGGACAATTTGCATGAAAAAAGTATGCAAGCTGAACTTAACCTTTATATTTTAGTTTATAAGTTTCGAACAAGCTCTATGGACCATGTTTTAAGTGTTTATTTTAGTAGAAAAATATATTTCAAGACTAATAATGTAGATACATACTTTTTGTATTTATTTACTAAAAAGAGTGTATAAACAAAAAATAATATCTAAGTCGTTTTTAATACGATATTTTAATTACTTGATAAAATTGGTTTCAACTTTTTTAACAAGTTTTCTGATAAGCTATTGTATCCAATGCTGAGCCAAATTTAGTTAAGGTTGTAGGTAGTATTTTTAGTTATAGGTAGTTTTTTGCAAGCTGCGTAAACAAAGTTAGTAGCAGAACGAGAGTAATGACGTGTAAGTCGTAAATAATATCGTAAGCTCTGCGCGCAAGGCCAGCAGTTTATACTAATATTTAATATTCAGAGAAACGCCCATGAAGGCCGTTTAAAACTTTTATTGGAATAGTTTGGCCACCCTCATTCGCGTTTCGCTCGGTGTGCTTCCTAAATGGATATTTCTTTTTTAACGATATGCAGATTTGCTACGCTATGAACAGCGATTTATAATCTTTATTAACATAAAGGTACATATATGTATACGAATAGAGTAAGCTTAACGCTGCACGCAGCAGTCTGAGATTTGGCATAGTCAAAGTTTATGTTGAGTTGAATAATATGTACCTAGATTATGTACAATATGTGTTATAAATAACCTACATTAATAAAACATATAAAAAAGCGTAAAATTGTAATTGTTGAGCTATTTTCGCAAATGGATGGCGTTACAGATCAAGGAACTACTTGTACAGAGAATATGGAGAAATAATATACATAACAATCTTTTGAACCCTGCTTTTTTACTGCTGTGGTTTATATCTTGTTGCTATGATCTTATATATTTATATATGAGCTTTATGGTAATTAAGTTTTCTAAACAGTTTGTTACAGTTGTTTTTCTTTTGTTACAGATTTTAAACTGCGTGAAATAATCATTCCATCAATGACGGTTATTTGCAAGCTACGGTCGGACAATGCGTTCGCAAGCTAGCAAACCGTTGTCCAAGAAGGGAGCGATTAGTAGAACAACATTTAAAGCTTCCTCTCCTAAAAAACAAACGAAGAAAAAAGCAAATTCCAAAAAAGAGAAGAAATTGCCAAAACAATCATTGAAAAGTCCAAAAAGGAATATTTGTAAAAATGATGATTCAAATAAAAAAGACGAAGTCATTTCCATCGATGATAAAGTCGATGCCTCATCAGAAGAAAGTATATCAATTGCAACAAGAAGTGATTCTCCTGCGAAAAAGTGCAAAAAAGAGCTCAAGGAGAAAAAAGATACGACTAAAAATCCTGCTACTCTTACTGTTAATTCAAAAAAGTTTATCGCGAAGAAAACCGTGAAAACTGTTAAAAAAGCAAAATCTACATTAAAATTAAAACAAGATAAGAATGATAGCGATGTTAAGTACAAAATTAATATAGATACAAGTAAGAATAATGATGACAAATTTTGTAAAGCCAAATCAAATAAAAAGGGTAGTATGGTAACGCAAAAGAAAAAAGGTACCACTGTAAAACCAGACGAAATTTTAAAAGAAGAAATACATAAATATGACAAAAATAAGAGCTCGAATGTATCAACTGTAATCGAGCCAAAGCCTTTAGATAACTGTACAGAAAAAATAGTGGACGAGTGTCAAGAAAAGAAAGACGACGATTCAAGAACTGAAACTGCAACTAATCTAAGTGAGACTGTGTTAAAGTTGTCTTGTTCGTCGTCCAGTAAAATCGATCATCCTAAAAATGACACCGAGAGACCTCCAAAATTTTTCACTTCTACTCGATTACCTCGAACAGTAGACATAGATGTCAAATGTTGTAAAAATTCAAAAGGTAACCTCAGTGTTTCCGAAAGATTCTTGTCTATGAAATGTGAATCTAAAACTGATGAAAGCAATAAAGATAAAAATAATTCAAGTAACTTAGTATCTCAAGAATCTGAAATAGACGTATACACTTTTACAGAAAAAGTGGACTCCCCAAAAAACATTTTGACAGATTTTAGAAATCCCATTAACAAAAATATAAACAGAGTACGTCCGATAGCTAGAGTCAAAGGAACTGTAATAGATAAAAAATCGGATCCAGAAAAGAAAAAATACTCTCCACACCGACCTATCGAAGAGGTGGTTAAGCAGTTAAAGGCTAATAAACGGACAGAAGAATTAAGCTTGACTGAAAAGTCATCCACTAGTGCCACATCCAGTGAAAAATCGGGTACAATAAATAAAGAAAAGGATGCTGAAGAACCGATACCTATAGTCAGCAAGTCTTATAAGATGGTGGCTCGCAAGTCAAGCATTACTGGGAAACCTTTTAGCCCAATAAAATTCTTTGATCAGGAACCATCAGTGTCAAAACTTGAAGAAACATCTAAAAAAAATATTAATACTAAGAAAAAAACAACCAAAACCAAAAAGCATCAAAAGAAAAATACGTTATCCGATGAAGATCTTGATACATCCAAGTTTTCACTTAATACGAAAACATTTAACTATACATCTTCAGATGATAGTATGGAAGAATCAAATGATGATAACGATTGTAAAGAATCATCAGAATCAGATACTGTAAAAAATAAAAAAGTTAAAAACAAGAAATATACGAAAATAGTTGAGAGTGGTAAAAAATCGACATCTAAAGAACTAAAAGAGCTTTCAAAAGATTCTCTTATTGAACTTAAAGATAGTAATATGTTGGTAGGAAATGAAAAACCTAGCAAAAGAAGACTTAAACTTTTATCGATGTGGTCGGGGCCAAAAAAACACAGAATGGCATCGTTGAATGCCTTAGCGAAAGTTCATTGCCTGTATGAAAATGAAAGTAGAACTCATTTAGAGCTAGGTTTAATGAAAACAGTCGATAGGCCAACACAGCCAAGCACATCTAAAACTGTGTCTGCTAAGAAGAAAGAAACCAAGTCGAAGGAAATTGATAAACAGGAGACTACATCTGAGTCGGAATATGAAAATAAAAAGGAAAAGGATAAAGATTCTTCAGAAAGTTCAGATGACAACCCACCTAAAAGAACTCTCCGCGGAGTTCCTGGCATACGGAGTGCTGGAAAGTATTGGGACCCTAAATCTTCAACTTCTTCCAGTGAAGATAGTGAATTAGAATCAAAAGGAAAAACCGCGGAAAAGAAAAAAGTAGTAACCAAATCTTCGGCTTCAAAATCCGATTCCGACAAGCCCCCAACAAAGATTAAAAAAACAACTGGAACATCAGTTCCTAAAAAGAAACGCAACAGAAATGAAGTCGTAATGGACTTAAAAGATATGGTAGTACAAAAACGAATGGCAAGTCTCAACGCTACGGCAATTTTGGCTGCTAGTTACGAAAAGCGATCGCCGAAATCAAACAAGGATGATACAACTTCAGATTCTTGCAGCGACGAATCGTTTCTACAGAAGCCAAAAAACGTAACAAGTTCCGGCGTAAAGTCGGAAGTAAAAAAAGAAGATATTAAAAAAGATAGTGAAGAGCCCATATCGGCTGAGCATAAACAGAAAATGGAAGTCATAGTAAATCAAGACACAGACGTCACTATTACAGGTGTATATTCTACTCATCTTCATGAAGGATTTTGCACTGTATCTGGCATGCAATATCGAATATCCTCTACAAGTCATACTCAAACAACAGCAACCGCCAATTGTGAAAAGGTAAGATCAAGGTTGTTTTACTTCACGATTAGTCGTATTACACTAAAATTCTCTGAACAATTCAAAGGCAAAGCATAAAAATAATTTTTCGTAAATAACTTAACCGCCCGCGTTGATTTATAATTTCCGTTTAATTTCGTGACTAAGATTTAATCACACTAACTTAAAACAATTAAACACGCGTGTAGATGTTGTCTCGGTTAAAAGTCAGCAAATTTGGAGCGTGTAATACCGAGTGTAATAAAGACGGCACCCGCAGGCGATTCGGGCCTCATTAATACCCAGTAATGAAGTAAGTTCTACGTAAACACGCCTCGGGTCCTCATCCGCACATTATCCTTCATCGTTTTACCTACAGGAAATTTTCAAAGAAAAATAAACCCTTTGCCAACGAAACAAATACGGATTTAAATTGTCCAATCGGTGTTATCAATTGGGGTGTAAACGATTTACGCCGAAAAGGAGTAATCATCGTGTTATTCTTGACGCAGATTATTTTGTCTCAAGTGTTAAATCTAATTAATGTTTCGCTAAACCCCTGAGATCATGTATTGGCTTTCTCTTGTATATCTGAACATATTTTGCAAATAAAATAACAAAATGCTGTTTTCTTATGGTCATTGCTCTGGACGGTAATTCTTTTAAACTTACATCTGTTTTGTTTCTAGGAGGGTTGTTCTCGTGAAGATGGATCCCGGTACACTCCTCTTTCGGCATTATCCTCGATGCAGCCTCCGGCAGAACATGCGCATACGCATACTCATCCAGGTAATTAATCTTTATTACTACTGTCCTTTTAACAGTCATAATAACTAAACGCCATAGAGCTGTATTTCCCTTTTATTGTGGACAATATTTATGAATAAGTTATGTACGGTTGATATCTTGGTATACCTACTAATACTACTCCTATAGGTACTAATTTATTCAAATTGATTTGACACCTCATAATTTATTTGTATGTTTAGGTGTGGTAGCTTAACAATATAAATGTTTTCAATAATAATCAAGTTGATTCGTAGTTATAGTTACAATAAATGTTAGTTGTTTAGATTAATAGACTAAGCTAATATTAGATTCTTCATATAAGACTTTTGGTAACAGATACAATTTCAAGGCAAATACACAAATACAAATAGATATGCATTATATTACAGTGGATGTAATCAACAATCCTTGCCTTGAGGTACTGGCATATAGCCAAACATACAGATAACAGTATAGAATTGAAATCGGGTATAAATTATGCGTTACTTAGAATTGAATGTAAACAAGTTGAGAAAAAATTGTGTAAAATGAAAATATTGATCCGAATATTTCTTTGATTATTATTTATTCCTTCCTTAAATACGCATGGGACGTTATTTACTAATTTTTATAATTTAACATAACTATCACAAAAGCATCTGACCTAAATAGTACAAACCAAGTCTGAAAAACTTCACGAAACATGCTATAGCTATAACATAGATTCAGGCTGGCGAAATGCCAGAGATCTTGAAGTCAATGTAGAGAGTTGCTCCAGAACGCGTGCTGCTGTATTAGTATCACTATTATTGTAATATTGTTATTGAATACAATTCTTTAGCTCCGTAATTGGTATAAGTGACATACAATAAACTAAATGAGACATATAAAAATATCTCCATGTATAAGACAAGTTGGCGTTCTGCCAGATTTGCATAATTATGTCAATGTGGAGTATGTAGAGCCATGGCTTTACGACACGTAGCATAATATTCTCTTGTTTTTCTCAAAGAAAGAAGGGAGTTAGAGCAATATGGATCTGTGTAGTATTAACCTATGTCTAAACATATCTACTTTCATTTTTAAATTGGCTCTAAAATAGTAATTTTTCTGCAAAGGTGTTTTTACTGACGTGGCTTAAGTGAAAGAAGTGCGAGCATACGCTAGATTTAATACAATTGTATTCTAATATCGTAATATAAGTTTATGGTAGCAAAAATAACTATTATTTTACGTAAAATCACTCAATTCATGCAACTATACGAAGTTTTAGATAATCATGCAAATTTGTTCAGAATTAGATTGCATTCTGTATTTCCCGTGCTAAGAGAACAAGAATCCATTGTTTTCATGAACTTTAAGTAAAAACTTTGAGGATGATTTTATAATTGAATTCCTGTTTGGAAAAATAACAATTTAAAATTATTTATGAGATTCTTTAACCTATTTTTGGTAAAGTGTTGTCTATTTGCACATTATAACTTTTTTTATCCAATATAACAAAAAGTTAACTTAATCACACGGGAGATGAAACATATTAGCAGTTAATGCGAATTGGCATACTGCCAGACACGCAAATGTCAATGTAATAATCACTTGGCCCTCGGAGGCATTCCAGAATATCATAACTCCTATTAACATATCATTGCCTAATATTGCATCCTAATTTCCCATTTCGCCGTCATTGTTTTAAGTTCTGTATTGTAGATAGATCTAATGTTATTGCTTGACCAGATCTGAGGAAGTTGTAGTGAATTACTCCATAAAGTGACCACCAAATAGTTAATACTAGTTCGATCCGTGATCCGTAGTAAGTTTCGCTTTATACGGCTCACGGATCGGACTATTGCGTCCATTGAGATACCTGAGGCCAATTTAAATTGATTCGAACTAAATTAAAATTTTATTTAGTGATCTACGAATCTTTAAAACATTGTTTAATTTTCATTATTTTCTTTTATATGGATATTATTAAAAATTAATAGTTAATACTGTCCGCATCCCTATTTCCTCGTGTTTACCACTTATACTTTGAAGTCTAAATAATAGCGTAAATATGAACACCTATGAAGCATTTATTATTTACCTTTACTTTAGGAATGTCTATAAGTAGGCTTACTCACAAGGGAAATCGAATTAACCGAAGTTGGGACTCCATATAAATTCCTAATCGCCTCAAACTACGCTCCAACTTTTAGCAACCACTGCTTCACCGTAGAATTGCAATAGTTTACTAACTTTTTATAAACTTTAACATTCTTTCACGCGTCTGCTTCATTTCGTTCAACACTAAATTCTTTCTGTTTCAATTATTTCATTTAACATTACTTTTTTTCTGTCGTGTCTTACTAACAAAAAGCGTCGAATCATTAAACATTTAATAAAAGCCCCATCTTTTAGACCCAAAAGTTATAGCACTAGCAATTTAGTATTGAAAACCTTACTCGTTTATTCTCTTAACATTCTTGTCTTAGACAGTAATAAGTTCTTCTTTGTTAATAAATTAAATAAGAAGTCTGAGACTACTTAAAGTATTCTTGTGAGAAAAATGTCAACGTCAAAGTAAAGATTTCTTCATAATATATCCACATATTTTATGCCAGTCGGAGTAAGAAAGAAAAGGATAACGGTAAATAAAATCACGAGAAACAGTTGTTAGAGTAAATCGTGAAAACGGAGTTGAGCAAATTCCCTGCCACCTCTTGTATCATTTGCTCTAAGAATAAATGTATCGTACCAATCTTGGGGATCGTTTTCCTTATGAATATCAAATGCTGCTACCGTTACATTTTATATTTACAGTTCAATGAAATTTCATGGACATTTATTTTTGCAGCAAAAAATATATGATCATAATAATTTTATATGGTACTTTGCTTTATACAAAGAAACATCGTTCAATCTCATGAACTGATTCACCTAACTAAGTTTAGTTAATATGAATATAATCGTCTTGGTATCTCATGTTAGTCATGTAAACTATACTAAACCGTAAGAATTTAAACGGTATTAAATTTTGACAAGTGAATTCAAAAAGTATTACGTAAACGAATACTTACAGAAATCAAATAAAGCCCAGAAGTAATATAGTATCCCGTAATAAGCTTTGTCGTTTGCTATTTATAGAGTCAGTCTTTTTCTTTTAGTTTTGCAGATAAAAGTGAAGAGTGACATCCCTTCAGGGCTGTCTTTTTGTTATTCATTCGAAATAAACCGAGGCATTATTATCTTTCTATTCTATATTATTAGAACCACTTAAACAATCTTAATATCATTTTATAATGGAAAATTCATTTCAGTTGTAGCATAAAATATAATTTTGTAGAGATAACGATGAAGAGCTAATAAAAGTTCGACTTTCTGGAGCTTAAGCCGAGTTTTGATGAGTAGCTAGTTGGTTGGTAAATTGAGTTTCTAAAAATAGAGTAACAGTGAGATTTAAAGTAAGAAAAAAATTATGATTAGTGTTGATACATAAAGTTAATAAGATGGTTTTGAGAGCATGTACCTATGTCTTAAACAATTTTCAGTAGGTAGGTACACTTTTAAAATATAATTAAGTAGGTATTTAATTTTCATACCCATGAAAATAACAAATTTTAAAAAAATCTGAGTAAACTGTGGACTACAAACTAAATTAAACTAACTAAGTTAAATAGAAAACAATAGAAAATAAATTTAAATAACTCAATTGCAATTTATTAAATCGAAAAATGTTGTATATTGGATCGAACTCGAAACGTGAAAGCAATATTCATAAAGGTTTACATCCCCTGTAAGCAAATCGAAATCCGTATTTTATTTTCATTGATAGCACATGGCCGTGGATTAAATAATAAACCTGGAGGTATTGTGAATAAAATCATCGTCATGAAATTACTTGGAAATCTGTTTAATCTGTTTTTTCGATCTGAGAATTAATTATTCCGCATGCACAGATTGTTGTTATATTTCTGTCAATCAGAATGTTGTCTGATTGATATATAATAATATTTTTCCGAATCAATATGAACATTTTAATAAAATAACAATATATAGGTATATGCTTAAAGTTTTACCTATAAGAAATTTATTGACCCTTTTTTCCCATTGCATATACTTAAGTTAGTTTTAATATAAAATCTATTTACAAGTCAAAATAAATCTTATCACTGTCCAACAGTTAGTCATCAATTAGTGCGTCTTTAATAACTAAATATAGCTACTATAATACTCTGATCAAGTATGGTGGTTTATGGCTTAAACTCTTCTTAGGTAT
>DWQL01000966.1:0-12767 GCA_018231265.1 Noctuana haematospila | reverse complement strand
GTGGTTCTTCCAACGTCTCCTAGAGCATACCACCTGTCTACAGATCTGCTTATCCTTGTATCAGTCTAGAAATACATTCAGTCTATATATTCACTTTTTGAATTTACTTCATTGCTCTGATGAATTATTTGTTCTGATGTTTTATTTCAGTTTTGTAGTACAGAGGTACTTAGCTAAAACAGAAGATTACAATCAAGCACTAAAGGCTCATTCACTTACCAAAGAAGAGCTAAAACAAGCCTGTATAAATTACAAGAACACATCAGAAAAATGTTTACAACTTGAGCAAGTATGTGTTTATATTTATATTAAAACAAGTCAATTTCATTGTTGGTTGATATAACCATAGTAAATCATTACTTTGTTGTTACTATTATTATGTGTCCGAGATCTCAGTATACTGAGATCTGGTAATACCAAGATCTGGCACTAATTTTTCAAGATCAATCATGCAGGATCTGGAAAGGCTTGTGAGCTAGCACAGCTTTCTAAAGTATAAATATTTTGAAACCTTTTTTAGAATATAAAACTATCACAAGCGAATCAGGAAGCACTACAGATAAGGGCAACAGAAGCAGAAATTAAACACAATGCACTCTTATCACACTCCAATCAATTACAGGTAATTTCAATTTATTTATTATAATCATTAAACAATTATATTCATAAACAAGCAATTCTTGTATACATATATTTATAATCTGAATCTCCGAAACTCGCAGCTCAAAAGTTCACAACAATTTTCATTCAATTTAGGATGCAGGGTGTATTGGGAACGATAAAGCGGTCTAGCTAGGTTTCATTTTTAGAAAATCGTTTTATCCGTGTTTTCACCTAATGAAAAACTGCTAAAATATCTCTGGTGTGCCACCCACTTTATGTTGTAAATATCATATAAAAATAATTCAAATCATACCCAATTTTTTCCAGGCACTTGTTAATGAGTTGAAGACTGAAAATGAAGCTCTAGTTATTGAAAAAAAATTAGAAAGTAATAGTAGCAAAGTATTGCAGCTTCAAAAGGAAAAAGAGGCCTTGTGTAAGAATATCTTGGCTTTGGAAGAAGTTATACTCCATCAAAGTAAGTATCGTACTATTATATAATTTTCTTGTACAGCTTGCTTTCATGGAGTTGTCAGTGTGGTAGAACTCATAACCTACCTTAAAGCAAGCTTTGTGGCAAGTTCTTGTGTTTCGGTTGGGGAGAGTGGATGCCAAAGAAACTTTATTATTTGGGTATTTTAGTCCTCATTAGTACCTATGCCTTTACATATGACATCCTCCATATTTGAGGATGGTTGTGACCACTTCAGGGGGCCTGCAGGCTCGGTTGCTACTAATTAACGCTGAAAAAGTTTGCATATTTATTTGAATTATGGTGATATATTATTAATAATTATTAAGAATATAAGCTTTGTTAAATTATAAGCATAATAGTTCGCTTTTATTTTATGTGACCTTATTTGTGTGCTTTCAGAAAAAAAAGGCAAGCAACACTTAAAAATATTAGGGGCATCTTCACGTTTAAAAAAGTCAAATATATACACATCTGATGAAAATAGTGATGATGAAACACATTCACAATTGTCTTACTCTAAATCTCGAAAATCTCATAAGGTATATCTTTAATATGTTATTACATATTATTTTATATTAAACACATTTTATCAAGATTTCCTATTAAAACATTATATAATATATCATATTTAGGAATATAAATAACAATAAAACACTTAAAATTTTTCTTTAACACATAAAATTGTTTTTCAGAATAAGAAGGCTATTTCAAATGCGGAACCAGATTTTATTGATAATGATTCAGATACCAGCAATGAACAAGTAAGCATAGACACTGGTTGTGGGTCTTCCCGTTCAAATTCTGATAAGTATGATCTGAACAGCCCAGAACATTACAATTTTGAAGGTCCTCTGAAACTGACTGACAATAATTTAGTGAAACACATTGAAGTTGCTACCAGTCCAATTAAGGTTTATGAATCAATTTCAGTATCTACAAGTCCAATTGTATTTGATACATCAGTTCCGTTATTTGAAGATGATGACAATGATGCTGTTGATACTTGTGATGATACTTATACAATATATGCAATAATGGAAGACAAAAATGTACAGGTGGATGCTTGCACTAGTCCAATCTCTATATTTCCTGAATTTCATAGACTTATAGATGTTGGGACAAGTCCAATAAAAGAATTAAACAATATAACTACTATAAAAGATGTTGCAAAACCAAAATCACTGTTCAATGATCTATATGACGATAGTGAAACAAAGCAAAAGGAAATAGTTTCTGAAAAAAAAAACGTAACGTGCATTTGTCAAAAATCAAATGTGATAACGATAAAGACAAAACTTATTGATGTATGTACAAGTCCAATTGCTGAATTGTCATCTATATCTTTTCCCGAAAAAAATACAAGTGATAAAACTGTCGCTCATGATAATTTAAAGAAATGCCATGAAATATCGGGAATGACATCACTACATAATTGTGCAAATGAAAAAGCAATCCATGAATCGAGTACGTTAGAAAAACATGCTGCTAAAAGTTATTGCGATAAATTTACGAGTACGGAAATAATTACAGTAATAGAAAAAAACATTGTCGATGCTTGTACAAGTCCAGTTTTGAAGTCAATTGATAAAAGCCAAGAACTTGATAAAGATACAAGTTCTGTGTATGTGGCCGAATGTAGTCAATATTCTCAAAATGAAAATTCGAATCAAGAAGAACTCGAATCAAGTGCGACTATAAAACAAACGAATGTAAGAGTGAGTGAGAATGAAAATTTAAATCAAATAAATATCACACAAGAATTTAATAATACCCAAGAGAAAATATGTTTGGAAAACAATAATAGTAACAATGTGTGTTACGATACAAATGATGACGATGCTGAGGTTCAAAATATTTTACATATGATGAAATTTCGTCGTAACTTTATATCGCCGTTACCAAATAGTCCACCCAACATACAATTAAATTCAAATTATTTTAATATGCATATTAAGAACATATATGAGCTCATAGAAAATTGTAACAATAACATAAAAAATGTTCATAACGATGTGGAGGAAATGAAGAAAAGAGATACTGCAAATTTCCATAATTCAAATACTGAAATAGAAGGAACAGAATCTTATAATGAGAAAGAAACAGATGGGCAGCAGGGCAAAATTACAAATAGGCATGTAAATGGAGAAGCAGAAGAAGAAGAAGAAGAATATATAAGTGATATTATTGTTTTATCCAACACTGACAATTGCAACATATCTTATGAGTATGAAAACTTAAATATGTTGGAAGTGTCCTCACATCTAACACGAGATATAGCTATGAATATGAATTCTGAAACTATCATAACAGCTAATAAAACCCCACGAATTAATGAAATGGATAAATACCAAAACCAGTCACAATACAACTACACAAGTCAAATAAAGGATAAAGGTTTACTTGAAGACATTGAAGGTGAAACAGTTGATATTAGCCTTGAAAACCATTCAAAAACAAATAATATTAGTGATATTAAAATGTGCAATCTAAACATGTCTAAAAGAAGTTCTCCTAAAACAAAAAATAAATCAAAACTTCAGAAGTTAAGAGACAAAATGTTACCAGTTAGTAAGATTAAAAAAATGACTCCTATTTCCACAAAAGCGAAAGTTCGGAAAAATATATCAAGAGAGATTACTTCGCCATCTGTTAAACAAAGAATTGCGTATGAAAATGCTGTCAAGGTAATGAACGAATTGAAATCAAAGCAAACAACAAAAATACAATCCAAAACTAAATTATCTACTAACCAGAATATAGAAAGTGCAGGATCAAAGGCCAATTTAGATAAAATTGAATCGCCTTCGTCTTATAGTAACACTATATCTACCAGAAGTCGCACATCGAGGCTAAGTGAAAAAGAAGACGATGCAACTGTAACTGTTTCACCTAAGAAATTGGCTATTGTAGAGAAAAGTACATGTGATATAGAAAAATCACCGTCAAGGCGGAAAGCTCGTAAGCGTCCAGCTGAAAATATACTAAATAATTTGCAGAGTAGTCGTAAACGAGTATTACGTAGTTCAAATGATAATATAATTTTCTCGACTGTCCGAATTGAAATTGAACCTTGTGATGATGATATTGAATTTAAGACAATGATATGTAGTGAAAACTTAGGTAATGTGATAGAATTAGGAAAAGAATTATGCAATTCACGAGATAGTCAAGTTGATAAAATTAATAGCATTGATCCTTCTAATGAAGAACAAAACGAGGGGTTAATATTAACTGATGTTATGATAGATAAAGGTGATAAGAGTATTGAATTAAATAAATCATTGAAGAAACCTCATGTAAATGATGATCAAGCTGTGACATCTTTAAATAACGATGCAGTTGACGTAAATGTAAAGCAACAAAATGATTGTTCAACAGTAAATAAAAATGTTCAAATTGCAGAACTTTTAAATGATAATAATTTAAATATAAGAGAACAGTCAGAGGAGAGCTGTATTTTAAATAGCACTGATAATGCTAGAATTATTGGAACCGTTAAGGAGAATCAAAAAGGTTCAAATCAGAATAATATTCAGAATGGTACTAATGCATTGGATCACAAATTAAAAGAGAATGCTATAGTTATGATGAGGTTAAAAAATCCTGTAGTGGAGCTAATTCCACTAAGTAAGGGTGTTATTGATAATTATAAAAATAAAGCAGTCAGTTATAGTGATCTGGATATATACTCAGTAGATGCCAGTCCCGAGAAAACAGTTCAAAATGTACCCTCAATTGAAAACCAATATATAAAAGAAAATATATTATGTGATGCACTTGAAAGATATGGTGTAAATAAAGTTAAAATAACTGCTAAGAAGATTCCAGGTTAGTAATACTTTTATTATAAACTTCATGTCATATAAAATATTTATACATAATTATCTATTTACATTGAATTAAATTAAATCAAAATTTAAAAAAATTAAATCAAAATCAAAATTATTAATATTGAATTATCAACAATATTTGAAACGTAATGTAAGTTGTAAATTTTAATTCAGCATAATAATTTAATTTATTGATCATTATTTCAAGTCTTTGTGCAATACTAATATACATAATGTTTAAATTTTCAGAAACTGTCACAAACACTATTTGTCAGAAAATAGAACAAAGTATCGCTGATATAATTGCGTCTCCGAAAGATCACCAAAAAAATAAAATGAATCAACTTATTCACAGCATACAAAGTTTCAAAACTAAACAAATTTTGGCAGGGCTGATAAAATATTTAAAAGATCCAACAAGAAAATGTGAATTATATAATACAGTCAACAATGGATCAGCACCACCCATGACAAGATCAGAAGTCATTCTGCTTTATGTTATTGAACACTTAAATGTATTTTTAGTTTCGGGAAATTTCATACATAATATTTATGCCAATATAGAACATACTTTATTCCAACTGAATCATTCGCCTAATTTTGATATTATAGAAAGCATGTCACATTTCTATGCAGTCATGTGCAGATATTTCCGGAATAAAAGCCGCTTGAGGTGCTTTATGTTAGATGCAATGTATTGTCTTCAATTTAAAGCTGTTCCACTAATAAAACAATGTTTGGATGTATGTCCTGGAGTACTGCCCTACGCACATGAACATATGGGTGAATACATTATTTACACAATTTAACTTTACTATTTGTGGCATTGTTATTTTTTTCTAAGTTCATTGTTAATAAACTGTAATTTTTTTTTAGCAAAAACATCACTGGTTACCTGTTTGGTATATCTACTACATTTCTACAAATGCACCGACAAGTTTAACAGAGTGCAAGAAATCAGAAATATACTAAGTCGAAAATACCAGTACAGGTTTTCGGAATGGAATGAAACTATGATATTAGAAATTTTTAGAAAAGCTATTATGAATCTAAGAGGTATTTATGATATAAATTAATATTAAAAGGCAACATGATAATTCAATTTTATTTTGAACTTTGTATACTTTGTGTTTTTTATTGGTATACGTGATAATCTGATAATGTTTCTTTACAGATTTGCACAATGATAAGAAAATGCTAAGGCTAGCTCTCATAATTCTATGTAAGCGTCATGGGGCAAATTGGTGTCAAACAAAAATAATACAGAATATGTTGCTGCCTATAATACAACAACCAGCTGTACCAGAGAAAATAAAACAGTTCTGTGTTTTAATGCTGGGACCTCTGCTGAAGCCGTTCCCTGCTGATAAAAAAGCTCAGTGTGAAATTGTTATAAATCAGCTGCTGCAGTTATTGACGCACAATCGTAAGTTGCTATAATTATTATTGTATATGTGACAAACAGAATACAATTACATACTAGAAGAAGTACTATAGTAATCTCTATGATTACTATAGCTAATGAATTGTGGTGTTTCACTCATAAATATATAAAAATATTTTACTGCTGCTAATTTTCTATGGTCATCACAGAGCTATCCATGAGCCTGTTGGCTACATTGACTATGGTGTAAAACCTTTATCATCTTTATAAAAAATAATCTTTGTACATTTCAGCTTCACATGAGATGCAAGAAGCAATTTACTCAAGTTTAATATTTATGAGTAAACATGATCAAGAGCGAGTAGTACAAGCATTGCTGTCATGGAACCCTGAAAAAGTGTCAAATGATTTTGAAGACATTTTAAACGATTATGTTATGGATAGACCATTGTCAGTATGGAAGAAATTAGTGACAAAACCTAGTCAGTGTACTTGATATTTTCTACGAAGCCACAAGCGCTTCGTTGGAATAAACAATATGTAACTTTGTTGTGTGTACTTTGTGATACCAGTGCAGTGTATCGTGCTTATGTTAACGGATTTTAGTGTGTATGATGTATATAGCTCGTTTTAAGTGTTAGAATTTAAGCAATTAATATTGTAGGTGGTTTCCAGTAAAACTGTGATGTGTGTAAAATACTAATTATACGTTTTCCAATTATAATAGGTACATCTTTTTTATACCACCACTAACTTTTATGAATAACGAATAGGAAAAATAGCAGCTATAGATTGATTCATAATTAAATGTCCAAAGTGCAAACAAAAGGGATAATCGAGCAAAAATACATGGGTGTATTACAATTATAATTAATTATGGTAATTTCGTAATTTTTAACTAAAACAAAGGAATTATTCACGCTGTAGGTAATCCTGATAAATTCTAAAACAGTTCATATTTTATAATAGGTATAATATCACCGTAACAAAGTACATAATTATATTATTTTTCTTAACAGGCTATGATAGTCGATGCACGCTGGTTCACTCGTGTGTGTATATATTTTCCAGAACCTCATATCTAAGCGTCTGTTCATTTGCCTTAGTAACAAATGTAAAAAATCATTAAATTTCTTCTATATTTGTAGTAAGAAAAAGAAAAATGACCTCAAAGTATTTTCAAATTCTTTTTATTTACTTAACACCTTTATATAAATAAATAGCATGTAGTTAATTATTATAATTGGACCTACACTAAGTATAGGTATTAAACTAATAATTTGTTTTATATTTCTTTATTTCTACCATGATAACATGAATATTTACAAGCTGTGTACGCGCGTTAGGGGTTAATAGTTTAACAAACTTGTGATAATATTGTACAAAATTAGTTAGCGCCATTTGTAGTAAGCCAGATCCTGTGACAAGATTGGGGAAAGATATGAGGACTTCTCTGTGTATTTCTTCTAGGCTTTGTTTCCAACTTGCAGTGAATGAGGCCACCAAAGATAATGATTTCCTTTCCAAATTTATCAAATCACTTTTTTTATCACTTTCCAACAGTTGCTCACCTTCTTTAACAAATTGCATCAAACCTCCAAAATGGGGACTCAATATTTCTTCTACATATTCTGAACTTCTAGCTTGTAGTTGTTCTCGGAAACTTTCTGCTTCCTTAGTATTATCTCTAGTCCTTTCCATTAATATGTTTAGAACCATATCATAATTGTTTATTAAGAAAATTAGTTGCTGTATTCTCTGAGCAAATTCAGCTGCCATTTTCAATAGAAAGCAATGTACTTCGTCTTGAAGGACTAAAAGTAAGTGACTGAGCTCTTCTGATGGAAACTGTTCACTTAAACTTAAAATTGCAGCTGAAAATTCGGCATACCGTCGAGTTATCTGTAAGTAATACATTTTGGTAAAAAAATTCCAAGTTACTTTAACATAAAATTTATTTAATATTTTATTTATACATACATAATGGGGACCCAATTCTTTATTAGACAACTTAGCTGGGTCACAATCTCGAACACTTTGAATGTTTAACTTCAATACATAATCTAATCTGGGCCATAATGCACCCAATAATGAATCCCAATAGCTGAAAAAAAATATTTGTTGTAAATGCAGAAATATATTATACTAGTTGTGCACCCCAGTTTCACCTGCGTTAAGAATTGCAATGCAATGCTTAATAGCCTATAGCCTTCCTCGATAAATGGACTATCTTACACTGAAAAAATTTTTCAAATCAGTCCAGTAGTTCCTGGAGATTAGTGTGTTCAAACAAAAAATCAAACAAACAAACTCTTCAGCTTTATATTATTAGTATAGATATTATATAAATTATATTGTTCAATGGCTCAATAAGATACCTGTCTAAAGCAGCCACTGCTCGTTTATGGCACATCCACCTGTATCTGTTTATTAGTTGTATACATAGGAACAGCGCAAGGCAGTCATAACATTCCAACACATAGTTTTCCACATTTTTCTGAAAAAAAGGAATGACACATGTTAAAAAAAGATTTTGCCTCAACAAGAAAATATTAAACAACATAAATATAGTAGGTATAATTAAATGTACTGACCACAAGTAGTGATAACGTTTTTCCCAGTATTCTGTCAAACAATTCCTGCGCATGTCCTGCTTTGACATGAAAGAACTCTGTAGTAAATAAATATTCCCTACAACTGTTGTCCACTAAAGCATACTGCAGACTTCTAAATAACGCTTCATATGGATACTGTAAAAAAAATTAATGAATAATATTGAAATATAGCTTATCAGAACTCAATACTGCAATGTTTGAACAATATGATTATGTAATATTTTTATAACTCAAATGCAATTTTGCAAGTGGCTGTCTAGTGATATTTGTAATTTCAATAATACAAAAGAAATTTAATCATTTTAAATAGGTACCTTTGTTTTCTGTTGCACATGTGGAACAATAATTGGGGCTTCTAGTTGCTGAGCTAAAACATCTCCTCTGTTACCAATGGTGAATATTGTGCTTTTATTCTTTAGATTAGTTTTCTGAAAGAAACCTCCCTTAGAGCCATCTTCAATACCCATAAGATCATCCTTTGTAGGAACCTCCTCATATCTTAACTTGTCTAATCTTGAGGCATAGGATTTAAAGTATGAATAATATACTTTACTTAGAGTATCAATATATTCATTGCAAATTTCTTGGGCAACATTTCTTTCGTTAGCCAAAATGAATTCAAAAAAAAATTTATACTTCAACATAGCATTTTGTGGTATCTGATAATTTGCCATAGGTTTACGGAATTTGTAGATTTGTTCTAAAATGTATGTCCTTATTTTAGATATGGCCTTTATTTTCAGTCTTTCCAAAACATCTTTGACATCATGGCAGGCTTTGGTTTCTTTGAAATTTTGTTCTTTAACAAAATTAAGCTTCTGATTCAATATTGCTAGTTGGATCATAAACTCTTTCTCAGTAACAGGAACATTGTTTATTCCACTAAAAAAAAAATAATAATAAAAAAATAATATTCTACAAAAATGGCATAGTGTCCAAAAAACTTTTCTGGATTATATTTATGCACTGGCAGTGCAATGAAATAAAATATTTGTATAAGTTAGTCAGCTTTTAATACAATATATATATTCAATCAGCCTGCAACTCTTTTGTGGTGCTGGGCAATGGTCCACCACACCGCTACAATGTTTATTGGTGGAGATATGGATTAGTTGCAAACCCATGTCCTCAAACTAGCCAAGGGGCCTCCAACTCTCACAGACAATCACAGATGGTAAACATGTCATGTCAGCCTAAAAATTACTTTTATTTTTAGCTTTTGGTTTCAGCTTTAGCAGATGACATTTTATTCTGAATATTTGAACATCCCAGAATCCCACACTTTAATTCAATCAGCCCGGAAGCAATCATCAATCTTGTTAAGAACTGTTTATAAAAAATCACTAATATAAAATGTGCAAATAATACAATTTCAGTTTATCAATAATCCTTGTAACAATTCCTGTATTTTTGTGATGAGACAAATGATGATAATTATTACCTAATATAAATTATGCTACATAATACTCACAATATTAATGTTTCAGAAACTGCCATATCTTCTATAAATGAAGATAGGGGTCCTTTGAGTGCTTGTCTATTTGTAAGCTGAATTGACATATTTACAGATCGCTTTTGTAAACTTATTATTTCATTGCTAATACTTCCCAAATCATTCTGAAATAAAAATGAGAATTTATTAAAATATAGAGATAGCAGTCTTATTGTATATTTATATATGTTCCTCTACCAAGCTGCAAGGTAGCAACCTCTAAATGTATAGTCTACTAGCTTCTGCCTGGGACTTAACTGTGTGTGGACTTTGGAAATGAGAAAAAACTAGGTTCCCATACAAAATTTTGCCCCCTTACAAACATTATTTTTGCTACAAAAAATAGCCCTCGTCATTCTCAAAGGTCTAATTTATCTATAATATAAAAGAAATCAAAAGTGGTCCAGTGCTTTTGGTGTGGTAACATAACAGTTTTTTTAGCACATTTTTAAATATTAGTTGTTGTTATAATGCTAGTTTAATATACCTGAAAAGTCAGTAGCATGTTTTCCATGCGTTCCAGAATGCCATCACATTCCTCAATTTGATTATGTAGTGATGTTATGTTTTCACTTTCTTTTAAATAGTCAGCTACTGAAGCTTTTTCTGCTTCTATTATGCCTTTATCAATTTGTAATGCATACTCTCTAAGATCAGTCCCCTTTTTAAGTACCTCTTGAATCTCAAAATCCTCCAGGTTTTTGTCCAATGTTTCTTTCACGTCACTTGGACCGGACATTGTATTCTAAAACAAACAATGAAATTTTTGATTGAATTTCATTTGAAATATTACGATACTATGACTGATTAAGAACTATAAAGAAGGGTTTTTCTTTATACCAGATTTTAATATTTCTTCAATGTTATTAAAATTGCAAAACAACTACTTCTTGATAGTTAGCTAGTATCCGTAATTGCGTAACGTAGACTTTTTCATAATCTCATTCTCTTCTGTGATAATAGGTAAATGGATGGTGATTGCTTAGACCTTTAGGTACTTATTTATTGTAATAAAATATTATTTTTGTTGCTGAGCAATGAGATGAGCGTGTAGGTTGACAATTTGACATGACATGACATGATAAATATGACCATAGATAATAGTTAATACAGTATATACTGGCAGTGTTGCCAGACAAATCCCGGTCCAAGTCACCCAATTTTTTTTTTCACAAAAAGAAGCCTAAGGCCGCCCAAATTATTAGTCATCTAGCCTAAATGGCTACTTGCCCGTCCTGCTCTTAAATCATCGATTTTTACCTTCAGACTTTTCATTTCAAGCATTTTTCGCTTCAAACATTTTTTGTAAAAAACTTATACCTGGCCTAAAGTCACCAATTTTTTTTCTAAGATAGCCTTAACGACGCCAGAAGTTACGGTCACCAATCGTAATTTCTGGTCGCCCCGACACTCTTCGAGTTATCCTAAATGGCTAAAAATCGCCTAATCTGGCACGACTGTATACTGGTAAATATGTACCTATAACAATCATCAGAGTAAGAAGAGAAACCACAGAGAGGAGAGAAACTTTAAATACCAAATAAATTCTTTCTCTATGATCTCTATAATTTACTTTATATTTCTGTACCAATTCTACCAACCTAGCTCGATGTCTAAAGTTTACTTGTCAACGACTTGTCATGTAACTACAGATAATTAAGTAAAAAATCAAATACATGACTTAGGTTGCGTTCCAGTAGGCACTATCAGAAAAAGTTTTCAGCCGACTTACTGGACTACGTGTGAAGCTCGTGATTTGGATAGATGGAGCGGAAAGATGAAGGTTAAAATTAACGCGCGTTTAAACGCCAAAAATATCTAGTACGGACGTGGGCTTACGGGTGCAACGGAAATGTCACTGTTAAACGTTTTGAGCGTTGAGTTAAATATTGCAAATAGTGAATTTAATATATTTTTATAATATAAATAATATATTTTTATTTTACAAATCAAACAAATGTAATTATAGAAGTTATTAAGGTTTACAAAATTAAATTACCATAAGGTAACTATAGGCTTTTTATATGCTTCTGATTTATTTTGAAACCAGCCACTATGCAGTCGTTTCATCAATGTTTAAAATATATCCGTACTTATCAATCCACTAGCTAGTAGTGGGACAGGAAAAACCGCGATCAATTTTGTTATTGTTGTAAGTGGTTGTGAGTATCTACTGGAACGCAAGGGTGCGTTCTTATCATACATGGGGTACACAAAGGTATAGGTACTAGTATACTTATAATCTTTAGGGTATGTACATTGTACACTGAACTAAATGAAAAATATGAAAATTACAGAGAGTAGGTAGCTACTTCGTAAAGTTTTGCTTTCGGCTGTTCTTAGATTAAATAAACTAACATACCTAAGT
>DWQL01000965.1:0-12776 GCA_018231265.1 Noctuana haematospila | reverse complement strand
ATCACGTTGTTTGGGCTGTGCGTTGATCCGTCAGTCAGTCACTCAGGACAGAGCATTTTATAACTATGTATAGATTAGATCAGTCAATCAAAAGAGTAGCTACAGTCTACAATGCAGGTGTATGAAATTTACAAACGTGTCTTATTTTGTTTAACGCCAGTATAAAGTAATTTGGACGATAACAGGATAAAGCGTGTTTAAAATTTCATCAGGCGTTGTTAGCACCGGCGTTGAGGAGAGTGCTTACTGTGTTTAAGTAGGCAGAGTCGCTTTTATTCCCGACTACACTCCTCAGGGACGTTAAAGGATTTAAAGGAGACAAAACGCGGAAAATGAAGACAGCTTAGCAAGTTCTTTTAGAGCTTTCGCGACAAAAAGTCGAAGAATCTAATTAGAGATTATTAAGTACATGATATCTGTAATACTTTCTGTTTCTGAATAATTTTAAATATCTTACTTTGTACGGACTTTACTTTATTGCTGTTTTATAGATCGTGTAAAGTTTGAAGAAAAATCCGTTCGATACCTTATCGAGTGGCCGACTGAATTATTGAATTAAATAATGGATGAGGTCTATGACCTATAAGTAATTCATAGAATGGGCGAGTAAGCGAGGTGCGGTGCAGGCCCGATATGGCAGGTGTGTTATGTAAGCTGCGCCGGCGCACGTACCGATACCAAATGCCACCGTGCTATTCCTAAGCTGGTTACGCGGTGCCAAGGCCTCCCAACAATTGAAAGTAGATGTCGACTATTAGCACACCTTTCAAATTTTATTATCGAACATAATATGAATATCCAAAATAATATAATTTTTTTATTGTTGACTAGGTACTACTAAAGCGTTTATTTTTTCATGCCGTATGTTTATTGTAATCAACTATATTATGTCGAATCGATATATTAGCCGTCATATAAACAATATTCTCATATCATTAAAAATAATACTGACTAAAAAGCTATGCGCACTAAAATAACCATAAATGAAAGTAAAACGCAAATCGCGTTCCATTCATAACAGGTGCCGTCTAAACTCAAACTAGCGGGTGGAAGCCAGACAAATTTATAATGATATAGCCCATTAGGTACTTAGGTACCTACTTTCACAAGCTCATAACGATAACCCTAGAATATAGTCGTTACCATCCCGTACTGGAGGACTTTAAAAGCGCACAATTTAAAACATAAATTAGATAGTGCAGTGTCTAAATACGGGAGGACACTAGGAGGCGAGACTACCGGGTGGTTAGGGACGATGAATAACGAAGGGAGTGGGATGAGTTTATTGGGGATCATATAGGCCTGAGCGAGATGAACGATGGGGAGCGGGAAGGAGTGCAGCAGCTAGCAAGCGGTGTGCACACAGACAGCGATCGATTAGCGGACTTGCCCGCCGCCCGCTGTGCCACAGCCAATCTATCGACCTTTGCCTTCGCATTTTAAAATAACTGCCCAATTGTTCCAATCATACCTCATCGGCCATTGCGATTACTCATCCGCGAGCCCGTTATTTATTAATTCAGCCTTATTACTTAGCTTACGCTTCTAGTGCTGGTCCGACGCATTAAAGTTTTATCGGCCTTCCACTGTTATCGTGGTTCTGACTGTAGTCAAAATCTTATCAGAATGTACGGTGATGCATTTATCTACTGTTCTAAAATTAGAAAATTATATTTTTGCAGACATGAGATATCAGTTGAGGGTAAAGATAGTAATGTATACGAGATACAGAATTGCGATTGCGAAGCCCCAGGTGGCGAATGATTTCGAGTTCGGCTCACGTCGCCGCCGACCGGTGATCACTTATTTAACTTGGAACCGTGATTCCATAGAAATGCATCGAAGAAACCACCTCGCATTTTTTATTTATGAATTTTTCCGTCGCAGTAATGGAATAATTTTGATCAATATTCAACAAAAATATCTCGGTGTGCCGTCAGCTTTCCGTCCTTTGATCGGCTTCGGTCTCGCCTCTTAGATTACAGCTCGATTGAATTTTAATACATTTTCTTTATAGAAATAACTTTAATGTGTAGTTTCTCGACTTCAATCAGTGTTTGTTTTAATAACAGCTGATACTGATAACATTTGCAGGTTGTTAACCCGATAGCCGGTTCCTGTTGGCGAAGGCTTAGCAGCGACGTTCCCGTGATTTATCGAGATTAGTTTTCCATTACATTATCAGCTCGTTAAGCAGTCTGTTGCAGTTTGTTCACATTTACGTCCAATCGAAACATTTGTAATTTTCTTTAATACTCTATTTATATAATTATAATCACAAGTAGCAAAGGATGGATCTTTGTGTAAGCTATAACCGTTACATAAAATGCGTTAGTAAAATCCTTCCTGAATATTTAAGAGTCTGTGACTAACATCGGGAATTACGTCCATCATAGCTGTAACATTACCTACAGTAGGTACTAATTAAATTAAGTGTAAATAAGTGTAGTGTTGTGATACACAAAATCCAAATCTAAAGGTAAGACGAATTGGCTAGTATGAACTCTTTACTACTGATAAATTTACGGACATTTTATCTGACGCTACACACTTCAATGTTTGAATTGATTTTTATTTACTTATCTTCCAATATTTATTGGACCGTACCTCTAATTTATTAACATTATTACATTAGCAAGCAATTATTTCAAAGTATTCTAAAACACGCTTGCTTTAAACATCAAACGATTGACAATGGTTGCAAACTTTAGGTACCTTAAAAATATAAAGCCGAATCATAAAAACATCAGTTATATAAACTTGTTTTGGTCAACAGAATTGATAGCGTGAAGTGTATACATCGATAGCATTTATAAACGTTCGACACAGATAAAAAGCTAAGATTATGAGTAAAAATGCAGCTTCGAGAAATGTATTTAACATTATCACAGTAGGTATATACAGTCTTATCAACCACAAAAAGATATGGTGTAATATAAAGAAAGTAGTCGCATAATTGCAGTACAAGGCAAGAAACATGTAGGTACAGGAAACATGCTAGTTGTGGAACTTGTCACTAGCAGGAAATGTATAGACGTATCGGGAGTGATAAGAAAAAAGAAAAACCATTTTCATAGCGGGCGCTCTCCTATTCCCTCACTTTTTAAAATCAGCTCCTAATTAACTGCTTCGGTTATCAGGTCTCCATGTACGGAAGGTGACTGCCAGGTTAAAAAACGCAAAGCTTTAGTGATAATTAATTTGGAAAGGAAGTTTCTATTAAAATTGACAAGAGACTTTACTACTTGTTACGAGTATGTCAACTTTTATATATCAAAAAGTAATGTTAAAATATCTATTACAAAGAGTACTTAAAAAAATAACAGATGTTACGTTATGATAGGATAAATATGTATATTGCTTACAAATTTGATTGACAAGAACTTTGATTATAGAGAAATGCTATGCATATGATAATTCTAGGCGTTCCAAATTACCCACTTTGCATAAAACAATAGATAGAGCAAAATCTAATTTTAATAATTTATGCTGTATAGGGATAATATACGAATATGGCATCGCCGTTAAGAGAACAAAGCTTTGGCTAACTTAACTATGTGTTTAGTTTCAAGATTAGAGCAATCCCGCCCGACACCTAAACACGGATTTTAGATAACATTCAAACTCCGACCACACTGAATATAAATGAGATTTTAGACGTCGCTCTGCCCGTCTTAGGACTCCAGCGAATAATTACTATTCGGTACTAGCGTTCAGCTAGATTTGAGCTGAAATGAATAAGTTTAATAGGTGGTTAAAATCAAGTGGAGATTCAATTAGATTCAAAGAGCGATTTCGAGGGTTCATTCCGTCAAATGCGATGAGTCGATCCGGCTTAACGAATTGTTCGTCGTCAGATGAAATCTTAGGCCGATAAAGCTAGGCGTACGCCGAAGAGGGATTGCGTGCGGAGGGCCGGGCACGCACCCTCGTCCCAGCTGTTTGCGTCTATTACGATTTCAATGTCAAGTCCGATCAATACTGGCCGGGGATGTAAAATTTCGGCTGCTTTCGCCGCGTTCCGGGAGCCACGAACGCCCATCTACGGGCATACTAACCTACCGTAATAAGCCCCGGGTGCGTTCTGTGACTGCTGTGTAGACGATCAATAGGCGTCACGTAAGGACTGGCCTCGCTTTATTAATAGTCTTGAACTTCACCTTACCCGAGCTTCACAAATGGTAGGCGAAAGTGTGAAAATATTTTTGTTAGGGACACCACTTCATGCCAAGAGTGTACAAATCTTCTAGCAGACAATAAATGTCACGCCCCATTTGCTTTACAAAAATGAATAATCAATATTTAAGGATCGAGAGCTGTGATGAAGCGCTGCACAATGCCGGGTGTCTCATTATTTAAATTAGATGCACAATCTCCGTCAGAGAGAAAGTTTGAATATCCCAGTAAAACGTGACAATCGGCAGCTGATGTGAATATTTCACTAAGTTTCCATGTAAATAGCCCTTGACAGGATACGTAGCGTCGCCAGCCCGTTGGAAATTGCTAGAAAATATCAGAGAGGAGTTGGAAGTGGAAAAACAATTGTGGTGCATTCTCCGCGAAAACTCTAAGGACGTTGGAAATGCCAATACTCGAGCGCTTTATTGCTTATCAGTATGCATACTAAACGCCCGGGGACTAGAAATATTCAAGATTGAATTTCCAATTTGGATGTCTAGCTTTTTAGGAATAAAGTATTATACATTTACGAAACGAGGGGATTAATTAAGAGTGCAAACCGAAGAGCTATGGCATGTTGTGAAATGAAGCCGGCGCGCTATTAGACTGACTAAAGGGAGGAAAGCGGTGATATTAAAGGACGAAAACGAGCGTTTCATTACTGGAATGCTGGCAATAACAATACGGCTAATGGTCCGCCCGCAATCGTCTCAATTCCCGTGTCTACCTAAAAATCCTGTACAAATCCCGGCTATCTAAAATCAACGCGAACAGTTTATTTTTCTGATATTGTACAAACAGTTTTTATAGGAATAAATTCAAATAATAATTTAAATACTTCGCTTATAATATATTATAATCGACTGCAGCCAATTATGTGGCACTGTTGACTAATGCAATAACAACTTGGCTAAGTATTTAAACAGATTCTAAAGTATGTTAATAATCGTGTTCAATTGTCATTGTCTCATCGAGTACCGGTTGCAGTTTGTTTTAATATATTCCGTAGTTGCAGTGTCACTTAACCGCGTGCTATCATAACTTGTACGACGTGTAGGTAGGTCACGTAGGCGCAGTGATAATTTAGTTTTATTTTCCTCCAACAAACAATAATTATCCTTTTTAGGTCATCGTCATTACATTAGCAGCTATCTATTACTCATTATATTTAAGAGTAGGTACCAGAATATTCTTTGCACCTCGTCATCATTAGTAACTTTAGTAGATTATCTTCCGCAATTGATTCATTAACAGTAATTCCGATAGGAAAACAGCTTCGAACTGTACGATAAAAAACGTGACGGGACAATAAACAAACAGCCATTCATCTGTTTATTATTGCGTTAAATTTCATTCTGTTAGTGGCGCGGCACTTTGAAAATTACCTATAATAAGTAATAATGCCTAACACCACCATAGTAAATGCAAGACGAGTCTATAAGCGGAACGTGCGTGAATACTTGCTTACACGGAGTAATCACGCAACAACGTTATCTCGACTGGTTATAATAATTTGTTAAAGCAATATTGTATCCAGACCACACCTCGCAATTAGAACTTGATTATCTTAATCACTAATAGTGACTGCTATTAAAACTCAGAGTCGAGCCGTATAAGGAAACTGAAAGATAAATTATACATGCATCGGCGACCCTAAGAGCATATCTTGCGTAATGTAGTCGTTAAGAACTCCTGCGCAGACAACATATCTAGTCAATGTTGCATGTAAAACAAACGTTTGTGATGAAGCAGCAGGTACAATCGGTACAATGCGATACGTAACAAATCAGCCAACATGGCGGCATTAGCCGTATTTACGATTCTATGCGCTAGAGATTTGCAAGCGTTGCGTCGAGCTGCAGCGACGTGCAGTTTAAGTGGGACGTGCGCGTGCGTCGACCCCACGCCCGACTTCAGGGTTAACATCGCGAGTGGCCACGACACGACACGACTCGATCTCGCGACTTGTCGCCTATCAACACAACCATTACGTAACTTATCTGTCCAATAACATTTGCGTGTACCATTCCTTTGCCGACTTAGTTATTTACGATATCAGCCCACTAATAAACGAGCCGTTTTGGCTGGAAATCAAGCATATGTTTTCCAAACATTATTAGCGGTGTTATCGAGATAATAATAGTAGCTGCAGAGATCAACGACCGCTCTAGTTCTATTCTAGTAACTAGTCGCCACGACAAGTAATAGTAATAGTGCAACTTCGTTGTTTTGTGGAAAACCGATTATTATTGTTGGAACGGAATATGTTCAAATTTTGAAATCGTGGCTTAGCGACTTGCCGTTTGCAGAAACTGCTCCAGATCTTGTCACTTCCTTTTACAAAAATGATTAACACAAGTAAAGGAACCTTATTAGAATAGTAATTTCATAATCCGATTCAAACGTGAATGGAGAAAGCGTGTAAAGCATTCAAGGAATAACTCTGATTCTACTTAAGCTTGTTTATTGTTGAATCACGAGTTGTAACGAGATACAATAAAATTGGGAAACATAAGTCAAAAGATTTAACGTATCCTGATTTTCAAGTCCCCGAACACGAAAAAAACTTCCATAAAAAACAATATATCCATCATAAAAGGTCGTGAACATAATAAGGGAAATTATTAATGTCTGCTCTGCAGTCACATTAACTTGAAGATAGGTTTAAAATCACTAGAACTGAAAAGCTTAGAATATAGAGAGAATATATTCATTCATGTATCAGGCGTGGGCGATGTCGTAGGCTGGCTCGCATCCACTGACACGCTTATCTAAACATTTTGTTTACAAGACTAATGAAAAATTGTTCATAGAGAACGTTTGTAATGTAACAATTCATTACAACTAAGATCGAATCAGAAATTGTGTACCAGAATCGTGTCACTCGAACAAAGACGATATTTAAATAAGCCAGTCGATTTTATAACAATATTACTGTCTAATATTAGTTTACTTTGTATAAAGCTCGTATTTATTTTGCGTTTGTCGTACTATTTTTTAAACTACGCACATAAAAGTATCAATAGTTACCACCAAAAAATTTACTATGTATAACATATAGTAGTTATATTCGTATTAAAAGGACCGATCGACAAATCACGACACACCGATCAATCATTGACTCCTTTTAAAAGTAAACGTACCCACTTGTATGATGATGACAAGAAAAAATATTGGATTGCTTCTGCAAAATATTTAACGAAACGACTCTCGAGATCTTTACGCAAACGGAGTTTATCAAGATTGAATTTAATACAGTACGATGGCAAAAAAACCAGCTCCGAAATCGTTCCCTTCTACAGCAATACTGTTCAACAAGTAGATACTTACGATCACATAAAAAGTTGATCGCAGGCACACGAAATGGTGGAGCAAGTAGCCGTTGGGCAAAGTTCGCACGACGTTTTACCATTTATAGCCCTAATAGCCACTAGCAGTGACGAAAACTGGACAGAAACGCCAAGAAAATATGCAAGACGTAGTAGTTAATGTTGCCTCATTGCACGCCGTATGTTCGTAATTTCTCGGTGCTTAAAGGGCCTACGGTAGCCTAGTAAGAACTTTATTTATCACACATCTATGTAACATAGTAATTACGTTCAACGGTTTCTTACGAAACGGTCGATATCTGAACTGGTATGAGACGTAGCGTGTCCATAGGTGCTATTATTGCTCTACAGCTTTTTCTGATGTAAGAAAGTTGTACCGCGAGACCTATCAGACATCCAGCCCTATTGTATCTATTAGCCAGCTACTTTCTCATTTCTTGCCATTTACGGTCTGTTGAGAAAATCAAGATTCATTTGTGGATATTTGTAGCGATATGTAGAGCTGAAGTGACAGCATGATTTCGAAGACGATTTTATACGCTTCCTTTACTAACGAGTATGTGAGTTCGACTCAGATACGAAATACGCACTCGTCCAATTTGGTTATTGGTTTCCAAAGATTACTTATATCATAAATGATAAGCCTTTATTTCTGTTTTTCTGTGATCGTGTAAAAACTAAACTTCAAACGTGCGTCAATAATGCCCTCGCAAAAGTATTAGATCGAATAGTAAAGTATAAATACCGACTTTGTTTTAATTCACGATACAACAATCTCAAAGCCGCATTAACAAGCGTTCACAGAGTCGAAATGATAAAGCCATTATCTCATAGTGGACTTGTGCTGGTCGGACGAGGCGATTTGAAAGAAAAAACACAAGCTAATCCACATGGGAAGCCTTGAGCGCGGTGTCGAGTGGCGGGCGGCGAGCCCGCGGATTTAGTTACGCGGTGAACGCCGCGATGGCCGCATCTTCCTTCGACCCGATTCGAATGTATTTCCTTGCTAATGTAAATGTAATAGGATTATAGGATGCTAGAGATATTATCATAAATGCAATGCGTTACTTTAAATTTAAGAGTTTATCCTAGGTAATTTATTTTTGAGTTTTAAAAATAAAATCTCGTTAAGAATTATTTTTCACTGTTTTTGATTACTTTTTGACATGTTTTAATACTCTCGTAAAAACGTTGTTTATTCCATACAGTATCCACACATCGTCGCATGTGTTAAATAATAAATTGGCATTTGTAGAATGCTGATGCGAATCGGTCACATATCGTGGATGTAACAGCCAAGCTGATGAGTCACTAGACAAATTGTTGACGTCGGAAATAAGTTGTCTGACTTTATAGAAATGTTTGCAGACGTTGTCTCTGAATGGTGGAATGGTCAGTTATTTCAAATCGTCTACCTACCTATTTTCGTTTTATATTCAATAGCACTTCCAACTACTATTTACTTAAAACCTGACTTCACTTGGTTGGTCTTTTCTTTTATAACTCCGTAAAATACTCAAAACAAAAGACTAAATCGAATTAAAAATACTGCATATACTGTATACCTACTAATACTGTTCGTGTTCGTGTTAGTATAAAATTATACAATTTAGATTTAGACCCTAGATTCAGAAGCCACTGATACTAATGCAAAAATTAGCACAATAACGTTTAGCATGCAGACTCGGCGTGTCGCAAATAAATCCTTCGAGATATTTTATGGAGTCGTTGAGCTCGTTAGCCTGATGTTTGATCGTGAGGCATTTACTATCTGCGTTCGTTTAGTAGGTACGAGTATGTAGGTGACTTACTCACTCATCAGAATATTTGAGTACTTCTAGGTGTCTAAAGAAGTTGAAAATCAAGTGAAATATTAGAAATTATATCAAAGGTTGGTCAGTATCTAGGAGCGTATAGGTACCAACCGGTTAGATCAATATGCTGGTAGCCCACCATAAATAGAAGAAGAGATCGCAGATTTAATGATGCTGGCTCGCAAAACGTGCCTCGGCTGTCGCTGCTATCAATCATGCTTACAGACAACTAAGTATCGTTTCACCTCGGTTATTAGATTGAAGCGTCAGTACTTACTTATACGGCTCCTATTTATTAAACTATGTTAGATATAGCAGATACATTTAAAGATGCTTTTAATGCTTGAAACCAGTTGTTAAGTTGAGTAAAATGCGAGCGAAGTATTAATGGAATAACAAAAAGCTACTAAGATCTAGTAAGACGGCTAGTTTCTTCTGCCTTGAGATAAATTAAATATCAAATGTATCTGTCGATACGTTATATACGCGCCTGTTCGTATATATCTTTTTGTACTACTTCAGGTTCATTTATGTAACGAGAATGCTAAAAGCATACGCAATGAAGATAACAACTTGGCATTAAAACACTAATCTTGGGACTAAAGGCACTAAACACTTAAGAGTAATATACTTAAAAATTCTCATACTGTTTAAACTGTAGAAAATATGCAGGCATGATGATATATGAGACTTTGAAATTATTAAGTTTCCTTTGCGGGATTCGCAAACGGGGTCCTGTCACGCAACAGAGCGAAACAAGCCGCCGTGAAACAATGCTGGTTGTTGTTTACGCGATAGATAAGTGAAGAATGGTTTAAATTATCACTCGTGCACGAATAGGTTCGGGTGTTCGTGGCTATCACGCACGAGAGAAAATAAAAAGTAAATTATAAAACATAATTACCGTTCCATTGATCAATATCGATACAAGAAAAAATAAACGAAAATGGTCATAGGTACATTTACTGACATTTTACGTTGCATACAAAAACGTGAAAGCCAAAACTCACAGGTACAATACCTACTCACGTTGCAAACATTTGCAGCTACTCGTAAAGTCAAACAACACATCAAAATATCGCAAAAAAATATTAAAGGAGATTAATGGTTTCAACACCTCCCAAAATTTCCCACCCAAAAAGCGAATGGGTTCCAAAACTGTAAAATGACGCAAACACAGTCTGAAAACAATTATTCAATCGTCGTGACAGTAAAAAAAAGTGCTCAGTGCAACAGGCGCTGGGCAGTAATAAATATCAAACAAATGTCGGGTAAAAATAGAAGCCGGCTTGGGGGAATGACCGTCGGTTGACATACAACGGGCTCAAGGCCTATAGCGATTAGATACCAACTGCCGACGGTGCATAACAAACATATAAGTACCGGCGATTGCAAAATAACTCCACCGCGGCGAACAAGTGCGTACGAAACGGAGGCAACCATAAAATCGCGAGTCCCAAAATGGACCGAAGTTGGCAGAGAAGCGTTTTAGAAAGGTAGCGGAATACCTGAATTTATTGGTAGATAACTACAGATATCTAGTTACGTAAATGCATTCTAAGCTGAATGTATTTTACTCGTTAATGCTTTTCAAGCGAAGCGCCTTTACATTTTTTTAACATTTATTGTACATACCTGTTATTTTGATTAAAATAATTATGATTAAGATTGCTTTGTGCCTGTTTCTGACACATTATATTATTATAATATTTCACAATACTTTTGATGCAATTGAGTAATTGTTACAAGTATATGCTATGTAGCTAATATATACAATTATACATAATTATTTGTAGAGGTATGAAAGATAGCACCTATCTGTGAAGATCACAGCCTTGAGCATTGCTAAAATCTTAAGCACGATACCATTAAAATATTTCACATTAAAACTTTGCAAAATAAATTGTTATTTACATAATATTGATCTAAAATATTTCACATCTAGCGATGCGATTGACAATTAATACCTACAAATACGGAAATGTTAAGAACTGAATAATTATAAAGCTAATTAAACCATTGAATCTCACTTCAAATTCTTATTGTGTATTTGGATTTGATTGGATTGAAATTGATAAGATTGGTCTATAGGTATTTATACAATAGATTAATCATGCGATTGTAATTTTAGTTCACTGTACGTTTTTACTACTTGGAGACATAAATTGCTTAGTGAAAAGTTAGATTTTATTTGGTTGAGGTCGTAAAAAACCGCCGCTTGGAATCAGTGTGGGTGTCTGGTTACAGGGTGTTAGCAGATATTGCGTCAGGTCCGACTTTCATGTAGCCACCAATAAAGGCAAAGTTTCGTGTGCAAAGCTTTTATTGATAAAATACTTTTAAATAAACCGACTGGCTGAGTGGGTTTCGAAAATCTATTTTAGCCGTTTTGAATAACCCCATAACATGAACTGGGAACTCACAGCAGGAAGGCGAATCGGCAGGAAATGTGCGTCCAAATGTCTGATTTGCAACTATGACGTTCCTATTTATAGGAAATTGTTAATTCATATCTATAGTTTTTTGCTTCTAACCAAATCAAAAAACAAACACTTTTGCTAACACACACTTGCAATCACTTCGGCCGACAACGGAGAGCTTAGATTCGAGAGGCTCTGGAGTTGAGACTCCGTAAGTGTTTCTCGTTAACGAGCGAAAAAGGCGTTGAGTGAAGTGCCCAGAGGCAGTGAGCCATGCTGCCCGAAGCGAGCCGTTTACTAGAAGTAGTAAAACTAAGTAGGAAATGCGCCAATTTTCATTACATAAGAAACTAGAAATTTGATTATTTAATTTTTGTCAAGAAGTCCTATTATTTACTTTAACATACTTATATTTATGTAGTGGTGTCAGTTGTGTTAGGGTATTTTTAGTTTTCTTTCTAGCATTAATAGCCTAGTCAAAATATACAGTATCCTTCGTATTCATCGGATAAATTCCATTTACCTAATAGTGTTACGTTTAATTGAGACTTGATCGTATCTAAACTTTTTAGAGCGTCCGCGTATGGCGAAACGGCTGATTGTGGCTAACCAACTGCCTTTGACTACTAAAATGGTTCTTAGCTCCTTAGCGACTTACCTTAATCTGATATGAGTTGACTTTGTGCTTGGGTAGGAGATTGAAAGTTGAAAAGTCCAGTCTTCTTGAGAAAATGCCGTTTGCACCCGCTCCAGCCCTGTAGAAGAAAAACAAATATTTGAAATATGTACATACAATACATGTGTATACATACTTAATTTCTACCTTGCTATAAACTATTTGAATTATACACTTACACTTTGGATTATATTTTGATTATAACTCTACTTGTATCAATAGCTGTGAATGAACTATTTGTAATGTGTGATGTCAATCAGAGACTGGGATTATACCAACACAACAGTGCTAAGACGCAGGGGGCACTAAGCCGACGAGTTTTGACGGATTAGAAAAACATAATCGAGTTAAGTATGCC
>DWQL01000964.1:0-12780 GCA_018231265.1 Noctuana haematospila | reverse complement strand
TAGAACGAACCTTGCAGTCGCAATGCAATCTGTGTGAATTCAGGCTATCTGCATGCAACCAATTTGGAAACTTAGCTTAGTTAATCTTTATTCAGAACTGAACCCAATTTAATGTTAGATATTCTTTCATTAATTTGAGTTAATTTCTTTTTGTCGGCGATTAAATTTTTAGTTTTGTCTGTAGGTTCTACGTCGCAACTCTACATCGACGGATTTTCTCTGTAAACAATACCATTGATCGACATAAAAAAGTTATCCTTTACTGCAACATATCAAAACTCTACAAATAATAAATTATAACAATACAAGAAACGTAAACACAATGCCTTTGTTATCACATAATATCAGTTGCAAGTCCATCCGACAACCGTATTACGATCTGGTATCGATCACCAAGCTCCTTGATAGAGCTGTTTATGGTCCGGAATCTTTGCGCAAACACGACCCCTATTTCGTAAGCTTAGGACTCAATATCGAGTGCACTTTCGCAAGGCTACATTCGATTCCAGTGCGCCGATTGAGGATACGGACTGCTAGTTGGGCTCGCCTTGGTACACCAAGTATTGCGTTACGTCCCATGAGTATCGATGTCCACCTGTGCAGGCTTATCCACGTATCTGGTTACGAGGAATAGAAATTATTACAGATCTTTGCGTTATGTAAAGGATCGATTGCGTTCCCGTTTGATGGTTTCAGTTTTTCCGGTCGTAAAATTCATACTGAACCGTTCAAGCGAGCCCTTTGTTGCGTTGCGGATTAACCTGATTGTTGTGCGCAAAACGACTTCCTGTCAACATAGACTACACCGACTGAACCGCGTGTATTTTAAGTATAAAAAATTTATTACGTGAACATTTATGTAAAATATTGTAGAGTCTATTTTATATAACTAAGAAAAACTATGTCCGGTTTTTTTACAAAGAGACTAGCCAAAATATGGTAAATAAAATTTTCTTTTGTAATTAAAGTAGTAAGGTAATTTTATTACATTTTTTTTGTTTGTAGCATCGTTTAGCGCCTTTAACGAATTAATATGAGAATCACTAATAAACAAAATTGCTGATAAATGTACGTCAGGCGCTCGGTAAACAGTACATGCGATTCGAACGACCATCTTGCTTGAGGTTTTTGTACTAATTTAAATGAAGATCCTACTTACTATCCTACAAAATTTTATTTTACAATAAATAGGTCCCATACAACTTTGACAAATACCATGTTCACCAAATTAACAGTAGCTACTAATTTCTGCTGTCATATGGTTCTATCTCAGGCGTTGCGTTGAATACTTAAGGTGGCTTTCAATTGTACACGTGTTCTGGTGTTATCAGCTACGATAGTGGTACACTTGAATAGGCACACTGAATGACAGCGACTGCCAAGGTCACATCGGTTCTGTTTTAGTATCGCGAGACGAAACATTGGTAGGTCTTACGAAACAGTTACAAAGGACGATGAACTGTTTTATACTGTTGTATTGACGTTTTCAAGTGGTTTCGCGTGAGTAATGTTTATTAACCGATAAAGTCTTTGTATTGTTGTAAAAGCGATGTACGTAAACACTACTTTTGTCTACAGTACATATAGTTTTGGTAGACAAATTCAGTTTTCTAGGTGACGAAACGATACGTCATTATATTATTAAAACTAATGATATATTAAGTTAATTTAACAATTCATTATATTACAAGTTACAAATGTACCTTAATAATCAACTTACTACTTTCACGCACTTCATCACATCATTGGTCACGGAATCTTAATTTATTAATATAATATTACTACTTACTAAGTATTAGTAATTAATATCTTACCCACGCATTGCGTTTAATAATTTATATCCTAAGTATTGGCTTTTGAGAACTTTACTAAGAAGGTTGTCTCACGAATCACCGAAACTAAGTTTCCTTGTTTCTTTTGGGATTAATTGGCTTTATTTATTGCTAATCCCGCTAATAGATATAAAGAGAAAGATTTATTTGTACAAAAGAAGGCTGTCCCAATTTACGACGAATCGCGTTACTAAAATGTCAACCATAAATCCTTAACGACATGAAGCCTTTTGTACGCGCCACAAATTGGCAGCAATTTCTTGCGTTTACCTAGAAGAAAATTTACGCTTCCTCGTGTAAGCGTATAAGCTTGCTCATAAACCACTAATTATTTCCTGCAACTGAAGGAGGCCTTAAAACTCACCAAATATGTAACTAACGTCCGTCACAGATTTTTCGACGAATTCCCATGACTACAAATAAAATCACATACACAATACTGACAAATATACCGTCGGTAAACCTTCGCTTTAAAAGTATGTACCTCCGAAGAAAATGCAAGACTATAAAGAACTATAAAGTTTTTGTACACAGAAAACTTTATTATAAAATTAAGTATTTCGTTTATATATATATTTAATAAACTAAATACACGTATAAAGTATATTAATATTATGTGTAAGTATAATAGTTTTTTTGTTTTTAATATTAAACTGCGGAATTGCCAGCAACATTCGAATCCACTTAGATCATACCTACTGATCATGTCGGTCACAATTTATTTTATCTGTGGTTATCGTCATCGATCATTCTTGTCTTACTACATATCTTTCGTATACGTATAGTAGAAAGGATAACCCCTTTGACCCCGTATAATTGGGTCTAGACCCTAGACCTTCATCCCTTTCTTCTCTATTGGATTAGAGGCACACAATAAATAATAATACTAAAATAATAGCTAGTACTATAATTTACTTTGCTCTTTGACCTTTGAAGCAGCCATAGAATTTAATTTCGGAGCAATGTTTCTCTGAATACATTATTCTCTAAGCTTTGGTTAAAAATGTATGTCTGTCAAAAACATGTCTTTGATGTTCTACCCTTACCATAAAGCTTTATTGAATGTGTATAATAGATTCATTTAAGACATATTGTTCACTTTCCTAATATTAATTTGTTATTTCGAATATAATATAACCGTCGTGGACCCCTAGTCTGAGATTGATAGTACAAGTCACTGAATTCTCTATGGTCTCGGATTAGAATCGGATTGGAATGGTGATCAGTATTGTAATCGTTTGTAATTTTTGTAAAAACACAACAAATTTTAAAAATTATTTACATAAATGTTTAGTTAACAGTATTTGTAAAGAACCATTAGTTTTTCATTTATGTACAAGACTAACAAATTCTAATACCATATAGTCATATCATTCAAAAACTATTGACAACTTTGAAGATTACCGAAACTCAAAATCAACCATTGAGATGCCATTGATAAACGATTACGACTGAGTTACTCGAGAATTGCCGTAGACTTGGACCCCTGGCGATTGAAAGCAACTAAGCCTTACAAGGTTCATAGTTAGTAAGAATTTGAAATCGTTGTTAACTAGATCTACGAACCCAACCACGAGGCATATAATGCTTAAAAAAATAATTGTTGAACCGAATCTTACATTAAGATTAAATATGTTTGACTCATACGAGCTTAACGACCTGTTAACGGAAACCATATTTCTTTAGGCTGCGCCAAACTCGTGTACTTAACTTAACCCACCGCGAAATGTGCAATAAAACTGATGGTTATAGCCCTATTTGCTTTGAACCAGACAGAATTTTAGTAACGTATTACTGGTAGGCTTGATACAGTACAGTACGCGTACAGATTGTAAATTTTCGTATACAAAGGAGTTCCATTTCATTTCATAAAGAGTGCATATAATAAGTATAGGATCACAGAGGTGCACTGCACAGCACATCTGATTTCTACTCGTATTTACCCCTTAGGCAGGCGTTGAGAATGTAAAGCGTACTCGCTTTGGCGTACCCCGTAATCAGGTCACAAGTTAAGCACTCGAAGAGCCCGGATTAATAACCAGAAAGTACCAGACTAGGGTTTTCATTTTGTATTTTAGTTATATAGTATTATGAATAAGTAGAAATTAAAAGATAATTATTTACTTTTCTTTTACGGTTCGATTTCCGGTCTAGAGATTATCAAAATTATTTATTAAAAATTCAAAATGTTTTATAGGGCATGTACTACATATAATTTATAAGTGTCAAACAAAACGTGTGTTGGTACGTAATGTGGTTGGCAGAATGAATAAAAATCAACAAAACAAAAACTTAATTAGTAAATATACCTACCCCATAATTAAAACATAAAAAATTAAAGTAACTTTGTAATTATGGATGCCATTAACATATTTATGAACACCAGATGCGAATTTCATATCTTCATTTGACGCAATTTCCGCTGAATAAAATGTAGAAATGGTCTATGCAAATGCCATGGCTGAAGCCCAAGTCCTATTCATAAGTCGTATACTATTATATTAAATCTTTCACAACTTGGTTAAGGTTCAATTTTGAATTTACCAAATAGAAATTATACTGAGTAATTAAGCCGCGTTACTCCAAGACGGCAGGCATTGATCGATCAGTTCAAGCAATTGTAGTTACATCAGATTTCCGAAAATAGCTCAGCTCTTGAAAGGGTTAACACTGTAGTACGTTATGGATTGATTCATAAAACTGTTATGAATATGAACCGTCTGTTCGCCTTAGCGATAGATGTTTCAGCTCGAAATAGATTGAATACTGTTTCTGAACAACGCCAATTGTGCAACATTACAGAGAAGGTATAAAACAAAATTAAAGCTTTGATCTATTCTATACTTCTACTAGCTGTGCCCCCCGGTTTAACCCGCGTTAATAAATGCAACACAACGCTTGATAGCCTATAGCCTTCCTCGTTAAATGGGCTAAAATAATTTTTCAACTCAGCCCAGTAGTTCCTGAGATTAGCGCGTTCAAACAAACAAACTCTTCAGATTTACATTATTAGTATAGAAGTATAGATATGAACTGATGTCAAGTATATGAAAAACTATCTAGCTGATTCTTCGCCTGATAATAATACTAACTATAGGTAAAGTAAACTCAACGTTAGGTTTGTCTGTTGATCATTTGGAGAAAGAAAGAAAAAATCTATTTCGAAATTAAAAAGGATCGTGGATTAAAGCTTTGTGGTGCTATTGCTTTGTTTGCTGTAAAAATAAAACAGCAATACACTAGTCAAAGGATCTGGAAACTGAACGGAGTTCCCGCAGGCCTGAAATAGCAGAAATTGCAATTTGGTGAACTTTAATAAAGCCGAGTCGCTTATCATTCTCGCTGTGAATTCTGAATAAGAACTTGAACGAAGAATTGATTTTTGTCCAATTAAAATCTAGGAGCTTAATTATAAACCTTCATTCATCTTGTTATGATAGTATGATTAGACATTCAACGGAAACAGTACCAAAGTCATTTATAAATGCTCTCAAAAAAAGTACTTTTTTTCTTGGATTTAGAAATCTGAAAAGATTTTAAGAATTCTGCTCCAAATTTCACAAAGTCATCTTAAACTTGCAGACAGCTCCTGGCCGCTTTTCCCGCAAAACGCTAAGAAAAGCCATTATATTCATTCGCTCCATAAACTGTTTAGAGTAATATAATTGTAGAGCACAAGATAAAGGTAACCGAAAGAAAGTAAAGACGAGAAGATGGCGAGAAGATTTAAAAAATAGAGCAGGTTTCTCTAATAGAAACTAAAAAACTATTCTTCTAATCTACTCGAGTTAGGTAACACTCACGTTACACTTAATATTGAGCCCAGTTAGATAGACAAATTAACTGTCCATTTGATATGTAATTCATATATAGTAAAAATTAAACCCGCAAAGGATCAATAAAGTACTCAAAAAGTTGAGTTCACAAGCCAGAAGTCACTACTTAATCTATTTTCACTCTCTAAATCTAAAAGCAAAATAACGAATACCATATTATATTATATTATATTATATGTCATTCCACGAAAAAGGTCGTGTCGTTAAATTGCGCATACTTACTAAAAACATTGCAAACACTGCTTTATTCAAGAATATAAATGTGGGAGGGATTCATAATAATTGAGTCCAAAAAACGCAAGCAACAAAAATGACATGCCTCTTTAATTCAGCGACCGAGCCGATTATTTTCCGCCCACAACAAGCAATTTACTTTGAATCCATTAACAACATGACATAATTGAGTAATCTTCGTTTTGGAATTAAAATTTGTCTGTCTTTACACTTTTTCTTTTTTGACTTAGTGAGTACGTACGCGTGTAAAACTTCGGATACTCACCCAAACTTCGTTAAATTTATTTTAATATATCTAAAGCTGCATGTATACATGTAAACAAATCACACTGCGTGCGAAAGCTAAATCATAACGATGCTCGACAATGAAACAGTGACATAATTGCGTATCGTAATTTATGCGCAACCTTTCCAAGGCTGATCGGTGTTTATTGCGAGACGCTTAACGCACTGTCGCAATCACGACCTTGGCAATGAACTGCTATTAATATAATGAAGTTGCAATTTCTACACTGTTCTACGCATACATGGATATTGGGCATAGTAATTTTTGTAAGAATTGGTAAAGGCAGAGAAAGAAATAGCTAATTATAATGGTACTAGGTACCTCTATTATTTTTTGGTAGCTAACTCTACTACAACAAACGTAGTAACGTTACAATTAAGTGTCTACCATATCAGTTGAAATGAAAAATTGAGTTTATTAGTAAAAGCTTTATTAATGACTGTGATCTATTAGCACCTATGGGTAACAACAAAAATAACGCCATGGCGCTAAATATATTCTGTAGTATACCTCGTTAGGATTTATTTTCATCTTATAGTATCTGAATAAAAGCACATATTAAGCTAAACATTATTAAATTCAGTCGGAGAAACCAGACACATAAATCAAGGTTAAAATAAATTCTGATCAAGCGCAATATTTACATAATCATTACGCCATTCATTATCCCAGATTTATGTCTTATGTCCTGAGGAAATAATATTTACAGTGATATATCAGAGTCTAAAAAACATCGCCATATACTTAGACTATGACAGTTAAACTGCTGCCTTAGGCAAACACTTTTTCTTATTTATACAAGGAACATTTAGTTCTCAACACAAAAAAAAAGATTGTAGACACTATAATTTCCCTCGGCAAACCTGACGCTGTACTAACAACGTTGACCCCTACAAAAGTCGGATTTGAACGGAGCTGAATAACAAAACTGGCAAGGGCCTGCTTCATACAAGCGTATTCAGTTTAGATACGGGTGCGTAGACAAAGTTTAAGCTATGTTAGATTTTAAAATCTTATACTTAACGGACTGTGCTTATTCAGGCAAATAAAGTAATAAAGTCCAATTTTTATGTTTGCTAATGTTTTTTTTATAATGTAAGCCTAGTAAACAAGCAGATGGGCCATCTGATGGTAGGTAAGTGGTCACTGTGAACGTGGGCAATACCAGAGCAATCACTAATAACACATTGGTTATTGGAGTTTGAAGCAGAGTTCTATTTTATAGAGAAATATTTTAAACTATAGACGAAGTAAAGCGAGCACTGTCGCCTACGGATATCTGTAACACCCACAAAACTATTTAATGATAAAAATATAAAAAATATTTACAAGTAGGTACGTCATCACGCGATATTTATATTTGCTATTACAAGCGTACTATTCATACATATAGTCAACATTCACGAAGCTGCAATTATATTTGCAATGCGAAGATTATAAGATTGTCTATCGTTTACTTAATCACCTACCTGTTCTGGTTGGTAGTTTATAAAAAGATCACGATACCATCGACACATAATATACCTGATGTTTTTATATAATACAGATTTAAGCAGAACAGTGATAGCATTTTGGCGTTGACATTGCAACGACACGTTCGTTTACCAAGGAATTGAGGTTACATTTCTTGTTCTCGCATCTATGGTGGATCATTGTTTATCATATTGTTCTACTAGGGCACTAACAGGAACCCTTTAAATAAATATATCAAGGTAGTCAATAAAGATAAAGCTTAAAATGTTCTCCGACTAGGTTGAACGATTATTATCTATCGATAACAACCGGAACGGAAGACTAAAGTGCCCTCTAAAGCACGGAAGCGCGCATGACATTTGCCACTAGCAGTCACCCATGCGAGTACCGACCACGCACGAGGTTTCTTAATTTCTGGATCGCTTGCAGTCCACATTACGGGCGGTTCTCCGCGCGATTCTAACTCACAACCGCCTATTACTAATTCACAAGCTTATTACTAGATACATGACATTCAAGATCTCGCTTCAGTCACATCGTTACCGGAAGCGAACAGGAACGAAGAGGAAACAGTACAAATTTAATGAAGGCAGCTGGCAGACTATGTGCATACTTGCAACTTCATAATGCAATAAAAAGAGCTGAAATAAAATGCGTCCGGGAGCCGGGTCTGCGGCGAGGAAAGTGGAGCAGCGGCTTGTTCCAGTTTATAACTGAAGAGAGAATGGATCGGGTGGGAGTAGCGTGGACTTACGAGTAAATTAAAACCGACCATAATAAATTTTTTACATCTATAATTACAGAAATCAATTTGTGGATGGGGTGGACGAGTAGGTACTAAAAAAAAGATAACTAACATTATGGTTAGAATTCTGTAATAATATCATGTCTTCTGTTGTTATAAACTATGACGGTGATAAGGAAATTAAGCAAGGCTATGTATGTAGGCAATATGTAAAAATCGAACACTAGGTCTACAGTAATCCCTATTGCAGGACAGTTTCATTTAAAAAACTAATTTCTGCTTAGAACTGAAGATGTGAATGCTCTAATCTCTATTACAACATTTACCAAGCCAAAATTGCGAAAATGAGTAATGACGCTAATGCGAACAAACTTATTGGATAGTATTTTTAAAATATTACAAACTGTAACTACGGTACGGTAAGTGGGGCGAACAAAGTTTGAGGTGGTTCTAGAATCGCTACCATCAATTTAAAAGTTTTAACAAGCGTATAAAATTAACACTGTCGTGGAAAGGCTGGATGTAAATTACACTATTTTATATATACCGAGACAAAACACTGGAAGTATTATATTTTTTTAAAGCCTTTACGAAAGATAATTGTTACTTAAATTTTTAAGTAAAAAAATAATAATTATATACGAGTATGTATTTGACTGTCGTGGTGGAGGAGAAACTCCTGGAAGGTGTTCGTACTGGGATAATTTTTATATATAACTAAAAAAGAATTTTGTACAGAAAGACCCAAATAACTCATATTTTAAAATATTTTCATTGTACCCGATGATTAAAACACTTCCCTTAGACATAGACTTTTATGGCCGACTAGGATTCCAAACTATTCGGGATCTAATCTTGTTTGTAATCTAATCAAGTTTGAACTTAGCAAAGTTTTCTGATTAGCATTAAATGGAACATAATCGAACAACAGTCGTAACACCGCCCATTAAGTTGTGTTAGTCTCACGATGAGATTAAAGATCCATAGTTTAGTTGACTCTAAACTAATTTAGAGGTGAAAAAAGGTTGACACGGAACTTTGATCCTTAGCTACTATATAAACTAAGTGTATATAATCATTTCTCGTTTTGTTCAGAGAAGAATGCGTAAAAAATGCATTGTCTCGCCGACTGGTTAGAAGGGACCGTACTTAAATGTATTAAAGACTGCGGGGTGCATTCTTTCATTATTTTGTTGCCTCCAAAAGTTGTTTGGCGTTAGCGTGAACAATAAATTCTGAAAGTCTACCTTAAACACTCCAAGAAATACACATACCTACATATGGGTATTATATAAATACGGGACAATTTCACGGTTGACAATATGAATCTATCTGAATATAGGAATAAATTGAATTAAGTGAGAAACTACCTATGTACCGTTAAATAAAAAAATTACTTGTGATAAATTACAGAACGAATCTTAACAATGAAATGAAGCTTAGTTTTTGGATTTCCGTAATGCAATCTGTGCACTTTATCCAACATGGTTTTCGAAGCTCAGGCAGGATGTGTTCCCGAACCGGTTCAGCTCAGCATCGTCGACTGTACTATCCGTCTGCCTACGCCACTTACTCGTATCATCATGCAATACAACGTGAAACTGATTTATTGGTTTCACTTAATGTTACTGTACACATTATATAGGTACTTTAACGACGGTGAAAACGATCTGACGGAGATCAGAAAAATATATTTACTTTTGGTATACCTATTATGTGCATGTAATACGAATTCCTTAGGGAATTTAGCAGTATAGTAAAGCAATTAGATTTTTCTGATTATATCATTATAGAAAATCTTGCTAAGGTTTTTTAGAACACTTTAGAACATAGCAGATTTAGTAACATATTTCGTACGAGGTGAAAAATTAATTCCTAATACGTGTTAAACTGATCTAGGAAATAAGAGATAGGGGGATAAAAGACGTGATAAATTGAACCATTAATCAGGAACTAGCAGGATTAGTAGGGAGGTTCTCAGTCGTAAATTACCTGAACGACATCCTGACGTGCTCGCAAGATCTAATAGAAGTGCTAATAGAGATATGAATCAAATTCCTAGATTACTAGACATTTACTTATTACTGTTGGACATGATATCTGGGTTAGATGAGTCAGTTCGGAGTGGTACCCTGACTCGTCCGCCTACACTGTTGGTGGCAGTCGGAACTTAGTGGCCAGATAAATAACAATACAAAAGCAAAGTACTTACAGCATATAATGTAGGGAATGGATAAATCATTAATTTAGGTAAAGTAAATAAGGGAAAAGTAATATTTATGTTTCTCAGGATCAAGTTATTGAAAACAGATTACGTAAAAGTTGTACTCAAAGAAAACAAAAGCATGTTTCCAGAAATAGATTTAAATTAATAATATTATAACAGATTTATAATGCTAGGTACAGACGTAGCGCAAGGTCATAACATTTAAAATAATCACACAGAAGTAACATGAAACTAATAACGGGATACGCATTATAAGTTGTAATAACATTACTACATACTATCACTTAGCTCCAATCAGTTCTGTTAATCTCGTAGATGATCTAACATTACAGCATGTTAAGAAAAAAACTGGGCGTAGACTAGACACGCTCGAGAGACACATTATCATAAAGAGAACCGTTTCACTCAACGATGTACACACAAACGTCGATGCATATAAATTATTCATACAAAGTGCATTTCAACGCTCAAGTGAAGATAATGTGATATTTTAACAAGTCACGATTGCTATCGCACAGGAAAATCTACAACAATATTCTACAAGATAAGAACAACGTACTCGTAAAACAACACGGGAATACCGTGAACTTTAAAGAGTACTAAAGTTCAAGCAAAATTAAAATGTCTTTTTTTATAAAGTGGAAGATTTATTTTATACCTAAAACATTAGGAGCTTGGTAGACACAGAATCAGAAATCAAAAGCCAGAGAAACAGAAACGAAAAATTGTAACATAACTTTAATTAATTAAAACAATAAGCTAATAGATCTAGATCTATCATTTTATTTCACCCTACCTGAGTTTACTCAGTCAGTACTCACTCATACCATCGCTAAAACTTTAGTTACCGATGTCCGCTTTCATGGGATCATTTTGATCTCATATTTTTAAGTACAATCGAATTAGCCTTGACCTAATTATGTCACCGAGTTACTTCGTAGAGTCAAGTGGTCATGTTTATTACTCATAAATGAATGCGTATCCTATTCGTATTCTTAACAGGCGCTTATTCTGCCATCGGAAAATCCTTGTTGATTATAATACAATTGGTGCTACAATATTTAACACTAATTAATAGGTATGTTAATAAAATTACCTATTGACACAATAATAATAATATAACTGTAGCTCTATTGTTCACTTGAAAAATAAAAATTTAAGTTCTCGTTATTATTAAGAACCGTCAAGAACATGGTCAGTTAGAACATATTATTATCATACCTAACTAATACGTGTGTGGGAGGAATGAATGTATAGGTACACAATGGTCTAAATACTATGGTTTATAAATATAACAGTCGTATCAAGCCCAGTATTAACGTAAGATTGATTTTATTTAATACAGAAGTATTACTTTCTTGGAATCAAATCGAGAGACGAGCACAATCATGCTATGCTAAAATTGGACAAACAGTCACATCCATCTGTTACCATTAGTCATAATTTTCTAGTGTACCTAACAACGGCTTCTAGTAAAACTGAAATCCACGAACAGACTACCATTAAAGAAATAATAGATTAATCTCAATCAAAACACATCGAAGAAAACAAAATCGATCTATGTTCATTTCTTCACAGCGCTCAATCAAAATTAACAAACACTTTCTCTTGTTTGGCCTTAATTTGTTCAATAATGGAACATTGCGGCTCTACTGAGGCTGTCAGCGTGAAACGAAATCATCATGAGCCTAATTTCAACATGTATTCTGTCAACACAAAAAGGGGATATTTACGCAGTAAAGTGAGTTAGTTAAATTAGAAAATTTTAATTTTACAACATTAATACTAAAGAAATATATAACAAAATTCCTATGGATATTCTTTTTAATGTTTTAAGATCTTATTAGATTATATAAAGTTTAAATATTTCATGCATTACGCGGCATTCTCCTTTGGTTTATATTCAAAAGATTCGATTATTGGGAAAATCAGGCGTGTCATCGTTAAATTTTTACGAAACTCTTCTCTCACATCCTGTAAGTGCTAATCGACGCCATCAATTCGTTCGTAAAAGCGTGCCACGAAGAGGATATGTCATTTTACTCAAGACAGTTTTCATACGATTAAGGGCATCTTACGGTTCTATGATCGCCTGTATACGCGAGCCATACGAGGTACCCAATTTAAGGACATGACCACATTTTATG
>DWQL01000963.1:0-12781 GCA_018231265.1 Noctuana haematospila | reverse complement strand
GCATATATTGGCTAAAAGGTATTCGAAGGCAGCGTTTGTGCTATAACTTTCTCGACACATAAAATAATACGTAAACGTTTATTGTTCATAAATTTTGTCAATACACCGCGGATGATCCGAAATTTTTTATTTAATTTAATATCGTGTTGGGCTGAAGATGTTCCGGCTCGAATTACAGACCGAACCCTTCGAAAATTGGCTATCAAATATTGTTTGCATTATAAATGAATTATTTGCCTTTACTCGTAGCTGTTGATATAATATAGTATAGGAAGTAATATTATTGAATCTGCGGTATAGCTAGCTAAATATTGCAATGAAAGTTAATTGGGTATTTTAATGAAGGATTTAAAGCAAGGTTTTATTATTTTGAAGTATTACATTACATATGAATGAATCTACATCCTCCAATTACTCCTCCCTGCCTCCACTACTACGTTTGTGGCAACTTAATACAATTCATGAATAAGTAAAATTGCTGAGGATATTACTAGCGGGACACTAACAATTGTGGTTTGCCCGTAACAAAGCGACGGACAGCGATCGTACCGAAGAATCGAGTTGTGGACGTGCCTTTCTCTTCCCCTAATATTCCTCCGGGAAAAGCAAAAAAACTACTACTGTCTCTAGGGATTTTGTTAAAGTGGTAATGACATAGCTGATAGAACTCTCTCAATTCTTCTCTTGTTTTTTTACGCTTATCATTTTGTTAATATCATTTTCTATTTGAATAAATACGAATTCATAATATAACATATTGTAGTGAAAAAAGTGCAGCACTGAAAAATCTGAAAATACCTCCAATAGTAATGAGATTCTGATTGCTCGTAAACTCTCATTGAAATATCAACAGGACCACTGTTATACAAAAACTACGCAGTACGCACCTATAACTGAAATAATTGAGATTTTTCTTAGTTATTATTTTATCAAATCGAAAATATAAATAAATCCGTGAATTACCTAATTAACAGTTTTTAACATTTCACTACACTTTATTATGATTCTGTTTCAGTTAAGTTTCAAAGTCAGCTTTCAAAACGGAACTCACGCAATACTACATAATGTCGATTCACTATGGGGCCGAATAATTAGCTAGCCCTGTATTTAATTGAATCGGTCAATCGAAGCGCAGGCTGACTGGAAATCGAATATTTTGCCTAATAACGCCTTTGACAAGCTTTAGTTGACATGTCGTGTAGGCTACGCTGAAACCAATGCGAATCTACTTATCGTAGCCACTCGTAGAGCACAATTATATTCGTAGACCGAAAGCCGCGTAGTACCCATGTAGCATTATTGAATACGTGTATTGTTACACAAAGATCAATAACCACACAACCACATTACAAATGTAAGATTTTGGAAACCATAGCAATATTTTTTAAAATTTTTAAATGCATGATAATTATGTTTTGTTATTTTTCCTTAAAACTTTTAAGTTACGTAAACGGTTTTATTTTAAAATATCACAATATAAAATACGGCTATATATTTTTTATCTTATTATTTCATACGATTGTTATCGTTAATGGTATTAAACGATTTTTATACACGTATAACGGTTATAGCATTCAAAAACCTTAACTAATTTCTCCTTGTCACTCGAGTATCCTGTTCATTCAAACAGATATTAAATCTGTCACTTGTTCCCAAAATTAAAGCCAAAACTTCCAACAATAAAGTTAGGCGGGCGGCAACTCGTTGGGGCTCAATAAACGTTCATCTCAAGTTTCGCGCACGCCGCGCCCGAGCGACCAGGCGGCCGAGCGATGGACAATAACAACTTTCTTCTAACTTTTTGGCACGAACTGTTTCCGGTCACCTATTCTCATTCACAGCTGACTTTGTGTCTTATAGATCTTATTTTTAATGATACAAAACATTTTCTGCTTTCAATTTGTGATATTATGGGGTGTCACTATCATACATTCATAATCAGACCACGTATGAAGACTGAACTACAACTAATTCCTTTTCCAACAGGCAATAGACTCGGTTTAGGCAGCTCCAACCCAGTTTCTTTGTACCAACTTTCCGTATTATATTTTTAATTGCTTTTTTACTGTGTACAAGAAATATTAAATAAATAAAATTATATATTAAGTTATTTTAATACCAAAGCCCTCGACTTGTCATATCAAAACGTTGAAGCCATTCCTGATTAAAGATATTAAGACCATTGAATTGACCAACTAAAATACGGTTGTAAAACATACAACTTTCCATTTTGAAATTCCATTCCCTACCTTGCGACTAAAATCACATATTGAACGCCAAGGTAATATAAACACACAAACATAATCAGACATCCCTACCTCAGTTAGAATTAAGCCCCTTTATTCTGAATGTCGAAACTACCCTAACCTTACCATTGTTTCTTATTGGTCGTCAAATAAAAAAATAACGCTTCACACTAGGATTTCCTGTGTCGTGGGTACCATGGACACATACAAAGACAATTACACACACACCCAGACCGAGAACATAAAACTAAATTCATCCTTTAAATTTCTGCTCCGCCGGTAATCGAACTCAGGACCCTTCGAATTGGGGATTGGCGTGGTAACCACTACACTTCGTGAAGCAGTCGTGAAACGAACGGTCGTAGACGACCGCGATGCCAAATGCTAAATTGATTTAGGTATGAAACAGTTACGTTATTTATTTGCGGATATCAGTATACAAGTACTATTTGCAAACATTTGCGTACACACACTTCCGTGCCGTCTCCCCTGAGATTGGTTTGGAATTGGGTACTTCCGCATACGCTGCGCGCTTTTAACAAAATTAAATCGTTTTACATATGTATAGGTTTTAATAAACGTATTTTAAGCTCGTCAGAAATTTTATTACGAACTGAAGATTGATAGTAAATTTTTTATATTTTGCTAATATGTGGCGAAGAGAAATTAATCTACATAAATAATTAACAACATCAAACTGCTACTTAATCATCGTTATTATTTTGTGACCTTAAGTATCTATTTTTTACTTGTCTACGGTTTTAGTCATTACGGATTTTTCTAATGTGGAGAAATACGCCGAATTTTCGATAGAATATCGGAAATGTAATAAAGTTATTGCTTTACAGTAAAAATGGGTGTTGCTATGGTACCGTTCTGATTGCGTTACTATGCCACCTGCTAAAGTAGAATTAAATTAAATAGTATAAAAAAATGAGTAGTAGAACTACTTAAAGTAAAACTAATATCTAATATTATCTACTGATTCTACTGTAGAAAGGCGTAGGCCGCTTTTAAGTTGCTTTTCTTTGACAAGCTTGTACATTTAATTAATTCAACGTGGGGTGCCAGTGCCACCCTACGCATTTCGGCACAGTCAATTAGATTAAAATAAATTATATAGATAGACATTTATTAGAATCCGAATAGAAAATAAAAGAAATGAAGAGTATTGTGACTAAAGTTCCTCTTTTATTTTTAATTAAAATATAAAGAAAGTGCTAATAACAATATGATTTTGATAATTTATGTCATAGGTATTATTAAAGGTTATTATACTATACTTTTAGAATGAATACTTTATCAAAACAATGATATTCAAAAATGCCCCAAACATATAACTTCCATTTTAGTAGTAATAGTCGGGATAAAAGTAAGTAAGGTAATTACTACCAACATATCAAGTACAGTAAGTTGCTCTTACGAGGGCAAGTTTAATTCTGGATTAGGCTACAAAATTTCAACCACAATAAATCTTGAAAGAAATAAATCTTTTATAATTAAATACGTTAGCTGCGAGGTAATAAATTAAGTTCCCGCGAAACTAGAAACAGAAGGAACGTGCAACAATTTGATAAAACTTGCTCTTTTCGCTGCCTTTGTTCATTATTTTAAACCTTGCTGAAAGATTTTAATGATTATAATACTCGTGGTTAACAAAGTGTCGGTATGGAAATTAAGTATTACCGGAACGGAGGTTCTTATTATATGTGAAGGGTGTGTAGTGTATGTCTTTGTAATATGTACCATCTGGTACGTTGCGTACGCTGTGTTTTTCTTTCCGTGTTTTTTTAGTGGGTCCTTAATCCCACTGGGACTGCACGGTCGTGGGCACAAATTGGTAACAAAACGGTACATGTATGTATGGGTACACGGGAATGTTTATAAAATGTTCGTGTCATCAAGAAAGAAAAAGGTTAGACATTACAAAATCATGTTTGAATATTTCTTTGGTCCAAAATCAATACAAACTCACTTATTGAAAAGGTTGAGAAGTTCAATCCAAAAATGAAGTATAATCCCGAAGTTCTGTTGTGGTCTGTTGAAGTGGTGGCGGCGGCAACAAAAATGAAAAATGTTTGTATCCTTTGTTATCAGTGGCAGGAACACAGTCCAACCAGCTGTGAATGCACTTGACGGAAAACATCTCAATAATGCTAGAGGTCCAAGTTTTCAAACGCTCCTCGACGTTTTTAAATGAAATATTTGACATTCCACTCAAACTCTTTCGCTCTATCGCTTTTATAAAACTGAAAAACATTTGGAAAAAAACACTATTCGTAATATTTTGCATTGCGTTGGCATAACTATGTTATTGTTAACTTTTTTATAGGAATACATTTCTTAACGTTGTACTTAGTCGTGTCGTGATTTTATACTTCAGGCCTTGATAATAATATATTTATATATGTATTTAATATATTCATTATATATATATTTTGTGTTTAATAAATTTAGGTACGTAAAAACGTACATCGCAATATCTTTGCACATATAGGCTGTACGTCAGCCTAGGTTTAATTTCATTTTTTTACATAATTTCTTCTTTAATACTCTCTTCACGTGCGAAATATCCACACACATTACGTACAAACGCTGGCGTGCCAGATTTTATTACGACGTCTCTAAGAACCCGATTTATAATATCATCTTTCTTATGAAAGTATCTACTTAATGTGGTTAGATATTTATTGACCATAACGACGCAAACTTCGGCCGTTAGCGACTCCAAAAATTAGATATTAGGGAAATGTCTGATAAGGTCCGAGCTTCTGTTCTTGCCGGATGTTTTACGATAACACTTTGTAGTAAGTTTTGTAATGAAGGTAATGGAAAATTTTTAAACTGGAAGTTTCACTGTTTCAAAAGAGGAAAACCGAATCATATTATTACTCTTCATACTATTGATATATTCAGTATCCCTTCTCTATTCGACCTAGAATCAGAATGTAAGGAGCTTGCAGGGTAAAATTGCAGCCTTTCCGAGTTGTCATTCCGAGCTTAGCCGTCTCATATTCATAATATCATCTTATTGTAATTGCAAAACTATTTCAAATTTATTGATCAAAATACAAAATTAGGTAACGAAATTTAAACTTTGTATAAAATAGCATTTGAAATAATAGATAATTTGCCGGCCAGTTAGTGTAAACATTCGAAACGGCAATTTATAACAAGTGATCAATGTCCCATCAACTTGATATTGATTTAAGAGAATTCGTGACTGGAGGGCTCTGAGGTCCGGCGCGCCACAATTCAGAGGGAGCCCTAATTTTCCGCCGCAAATTACAAGCAGCAGGCATCTCGAATAAATCCAACCTTTTCTAGTTAATAAAAATGATTTAAGCACGCATTAAAAGGATCTTTCTTCCAAACGGGACACGGAATTTATAATAGTCATAATTTCACCGATTGTCCCGTAATTGCGTTATGTAGGCCTGTAAAATTGCTAGATTGAAAATGTGGTGTGACTTTAACTGTTAGTGATATTGATTGCTTTTTAACAACTTTTTTCTCCCTCGGTGTAAAATTCTTTGCCAGATTTTATCTAAAAGTTCGTTAGGCGCAGACAATAGCCGCTCGGACAGAGAAGCCATGAAACGGAGAAACAGAAAATTGTGAGTGGACACATACGGCGCGATTAATCTGTGACAAAGAACCACGCCCCTCTACTTTTGTTTCCGGGCGTTGTCTGCAAGTATTTTTCACCTCACAGCCTTGCACGTAATTAATTCTATCTCAGCGACGTTCCACCTTCAATTAATTAGGTAGAGCGCCGGTGAGTGTTATAAGTTAAATTCTTCACCGTTAATTGATACTCGGTGGCAGAATATAGCTCACTACCGGCTCGTAGCTCCCTTGAATTAAGACTTACATAATTAATAAAAGCTGCGATAAAAGGTAGGTAGATAACTAGGTTGGTACTACTAGGTACTTTACTTAATGTTAACTTCTGAAAAAAAGAAAATCAACCATTGTTTGGAGATAAAAAAAACAAAGATAAGTATGACTTACGGTAACAACTGTAGCTTCCTATTGATTAGAACACTTTAATTGTAATTTATTTGATTGTTTTACAATTGAACATTACTGTCTAACGCTATTCTCGGTTATTCTGTTGACGCTACTACTGGCTCATAGATTTATGTCGAGGACCGATTGTTTATTTCATCTACAAACTGCCATTCATGTTTTATTGAAAATTCTATCCAAATATTCCAGCCGTCAACCGCACTCATACCTTAACAATGACACTGTGAAAACATGTCGTACATTTATATGTTAGTAGAGCCTTTATTACCGAGGCTGGCGCATTTCATTTAAATGTCTAGTCACGAATAAGTGGCGAATAGGTATTTAGATAAGAATACTATTCGTAAATCGGAGGTACCGGAAACTATACGTGCTTTTAAAGAAATAGTGATAAAGAGGATTGTGTGCGTGGATGTAGGTACCTTATTTGATTTTGAGGATCGGTGAAAGTATCAAAACCTTCCGGTAGTAATAAAATACCGCATGCCATCGAAATTTTAACTGAAAAATTTGAGCATTTTATATGAATATCATACATAAAACTAGTTGAATGAAGTTGAATAGGTATCTTGATAATGGAGTCGGAGCACGTAGCGCGCTCTGGCGGGCGGCGGGCATAAACTTTCAGTTACTACGAGTACGTAGTATTTGTCAACGTACAGCAAAGAACAGTTCACAAATTCCTAAAAGAACTTCCAACTTTTCAAGGAAACTGATTAAATCGAGAAACTTTCGCAGTAAGAATCGTAAGAGTATTTAATTTTCATGAATGTCAGCGAAACTATTGGAAGTTGTATTCGCTTCTCATTCCGTAAAGTAGGTACCTATGTCTTGTGAAGTTTAATTTAAAAGATTAGTTTGGGCTCGTCTGATTTGTCATACCTATGAAAGCGTGTTTTTTACTTTTTTAACTATAATTTCTTTTGTTTTAATAAGATTCATGTACCTATCTACAGTTATATCTAAGTTATATATAAGTATCTACATGCTAGTGTTCTTTTCCTTACAAATAGATACATGCTGAATTAAGGTATACTGTCAGTCTTTTAAAGTAGACACTTAAACTAATCTACTATTACAATATCTAGGTAGGTACATCGATTTAATGCAGTTTTTCAAATAACATCCATTCAATTATTTCTAACAATGATTACGTAATAAGTAGCCCTTTCGCAATATGTAGGTAATGGACCAATGGACCAAATATAAGTCGAGTTATTTTTAAACCCGTCGTGGATTTAAATGAGACCGAACGCTTAATTAAAAATTATAACAACTTATTTAGTTTGGAAACAAAATTTTATGCTTGTTTCTTGGAAGTTCCTTTTCCAACTTATCCAATACAAAGTCTTTGTTTTATAAAGCAGGTTTTATAATGCAAGCTATTAAGCGCACAGCTATGGGAGCAGGTCCGACGCTTTAGGGAATTATAATCGATAGTGCAACAAGCTACGTTGATTAACGCTGAAAACCACCTGTGTATTATATAACGCCAAGTAGGTTTTACATTACGAGTATATGCCTAACTGGCATTTTTTTATTATTTAATAAAAAATGTAACCATCAACACAGTGCAACACAGTAATTGGTTAGACTTGAAACACAGAGTTTTTACTTAACGCAGTCTAACAAATTTAAAAGCTCTTGAATGTATCAACTTTAAATTATAAAAGTGTGTCGCATACGTTGGAATGTCGTAAGCAAAGTGGGTCGTGCAACAATTCTTATCAGTGCATGGAGTTCTGACATTACGAGGGAATGATGCGCACTGCTGGACTAGTGCCAACCCCGAGAGCATCATGCCAGGACCTCGCTGATCGATGCTTCTACGAGTAACTAACTAGATGATGTTGAAAACTCTTTGCCGTCTGGGATCTGAAACTTTAGTAAACTTATGTGTCTTTCGGTCTTCACAAACAATAACGTATCAAAATGTCAGAAAGTTTTGACAAACTTTTTTAGGAAATTCAAAGTTCTTTGGGTTATTTACCCATTGAAAATTCTAAAGAAACTTGTGTTAATTTTCAGATTAAACGGAGGTAACAAACACTATATGGTTATGTAGATTTTTTAAAATCTTTATTTATATATAACTAAATATAAAGTACCAAGTCTAGGTACGATCTTAATACGATGTTATGCTATTAACATATTTGCCAAAGGATAGCCTATATATTTTGTGGATTAAGAATTATAAAAACAAAACATTCTAATGTTTGATGCCATGGTCGTTTTGGATTAGAAGTACATAGGTATATAGGAAAATGGGAGTGTACACACACAGTGTGTTCCTGTTCCCTTTGTGTTGATGGCAGTCCGCACCGATACAGAGGCATTCGGACAGGAACAAAGTGCGGCCGATGTACGCGCCGATAGTGGAGTCCAATAAGTCTCGTATGATGGATTGCAATCGACGTTTGTGGATGTGTTTGCATTGGGATAGTACTCGTAACATAGGTTCTGTTTTGATTTAGATCGGTCGTTGTGTTATATCTATTTTTTATTACTTTATTTACTTGCATGAACTTACGAGCTCAATATATTTAATAGTTTCCATTTAATTGTGGTCCTTGAAACCTGTTTTGGTAGGTAGGTTAAAGATATTTTATTATATTTGCAAACAAGTAATCGACAAATAAAATACCAGTTAAATGATAAAAATATGAGATTCGAGATTTTTAAAACTCACAAAGAATGCCTAAAACACCTCATTTGAAAGAGAAACGATAAAGCCATTGCGTTTGCAAAGCTTCCTAAACAAAATGTGATCGTTGAGAGACTTGATGCCCTCTCGAGGTGTTACGTAACATAAATGGGAAGGTACTCGGAGGTAGGTCGTTCGCATACGAAAAATAAAAGCAAAACAAAAATAGCGACATGATTCCGCGAACGCGTACAAATTGAAATGCATATTCTTGTGAAGTTAGATTCTATTTGGTTTACGTTATCTGGTCACGTATCGATTCTTCTCCGGCAGACTAAGCTCGTGATTCCTTATAACTTTGGGGCAAACCTCCTCTGGACCCGCGGGATCGCAAAATGTTTTGAGATTTTATGAAAATCCAGTGTAACAATGTTGTTTCTCCTTTGCATATAAATATGAAAGGATAACAACTTATACGAGAATCCATAAATATGGTAAAAAACGAACAATTTCACGGTGAATGTACTTTTATTGTCGTCTGCGAAGATCGGACGTAAAGTTTTTCACAACAACAAAACTCTATTTATTTCATTATTAATTCGCTGAAATTACAATAAATAATTGCTCAACGCGCATTTTGTTAAGTATACATGTACATGGTATTTCAGAAAAACCAATTATAAAAACATTCCTCTACAGCCGGCAATGTGGGGACTCCACTGGTTTTTCTCTTATTTTGATGACCACTTACCATTAGATGTTTTAAAAAGTTTATACAAAAAAGTACCTACTGATCAGAATGATTTTTTGTGCTTCGATTAAATTCATAGTAATATGCTTGATTTGTTGCATTGTGCTCGGTATATTAGACCGTTGTCAAGATCGTTCAACAAAGTCGTCCTTATTGCTAAGAGCTGAGGGCCCATTACTCCGAATCCCGAAAATAATTTACTGTGACTTTATAACATTTAATTTGATAGTAGACAATGATTTTCAAAACGAGGCAGGTCTATCCTCAGCAATTTATACTGGCGATTAACTACAAAAGTTATTTCAGTTGTCCCCTATATTTACAGGAGTAAAATTTTATCGGACGGTCCAGCACGTAAATCGCGACCACCATAAAATTAGGAGCTTATCCCGGATTCCCTGCGGCACTGAGCCTACGTCCTTTCCTACCAATTCTCTAGTTATGTTCGCTTTATGATATTATACTGACATATTTGACACGTTAAAATACGTGGAAACTATGATATGCTAAGATCACTCTGGACTCTGGATATTATGTCGATTAATGGATACTCGCTCGAATAATGCAAAGTCAATTTAATTATGATTAGATGAAAGCGTTATCAGAGGCAAATTAGCAGTTAATATAATCAGCGCGGCCGGGACCGTACCAGAGTGCCAGCGTCGAGGGGATACGTCGACACGCGTAACCGCCTGGGGACCCGTTGTTGCGTACGGCTTTATTTCATTTGGCATCGTTACAGGCGAGATAAAAGCCTGTATTTCTCTTCGTTAGTACATACGCTCATAAAGCTGGTACAAGGAAGTATTGTACTTTTATCTGGCGCATAACGTGCCTCGAGATAGCCGCGTGCCACTTTTAACCGTTCACTGCCGTGAAATGATACGGGCGCTCACTGCACCGCAGTTCCCGGCAATACATTCACGTTTATTGCAGTTGGTAACACCTGGCATGTCGATCGCCTAAGGTTAGAACACCTTGCGATTTAATAAAATGTGATTCTACACTGCATAGTTCCAACACTCCCGACGAATATTTTAAGTGAGTGATACGGTGTGAAACGTCGCAGTCAACTCCGGCTCCTCAGTAAACTAATTAGCGAAGCTCTTAAGACCTTTTGATTGCATTTACACGTCGTGCCGTGACTTGTTACAGTTGTTATATCTATATCTATCAAATCTTCTCTTCGTATTAGGTAACAAATTTTAATAAAAGTAGCATTTATTAGTCGTGAATCCAAATTAAAGAAGTTCTAAAGGTAAATTAGTATATGTACAAGATATATAGTAAAAGTATTAAGTAATATAAAAGAAGTTTAAAAATTCTTTAAAAAATACCTGGTGTTTAAGCCTACTAAAACTTTTCCGAACCAACTGGATGATCATGTTTTTAAATAGGTATATAATTACTTATTAATCAAAAACTTTGAAATATAATTGCCCTTTTTACTCGCCAGTTATTCTCAATACCTAAAGTTTGTTTTATTAAATGTTTGATGGTTCTCATAATTGAATAAAGACAATTAAGAAGAAGACATTCTATTGTACCAAAATTGCCGCAAAAAGTTATTAGATAGTAACTCTCTGTGTGACGCAAAATGAAACAATATTATAATAAATACTCGCAATTATTATATAACAAGTATAGGTCGTCGTAAGAAATAGAGGTTTGTAAGATACATGCACAAAGCCGAGCGCTCGAGTCACGAGTGCAGTGGAACCGATATTGTTTATCTGCGGACGTCGGCATCTGCTGCACTGGAATTTGCTTGGAAGAGGATTTAATATTACAATGGTTCATAAATTAATTTAATTTATTTATTTAAAAAATTTAATTATTTTGTCATTGTCATTTTTATAATGTAGGTACTTGATCTTTCAATAGTCTTGATTTTTCAATAGACAAGTCCGGTTTTATCTTGGAATCCCGATCTTATCTGTAGACAATTCTGAAATCCCGGTATCTATTAGCAAAATGAGCTGGGATCAAAATCTCTATTCCCAGCACACGGCTAACATGCTCACAATAGTATTGTCTTCTGGAAATGTAAAATTACTTGTTAAATTTTTGAGCCCCGCCTAACCGCAGTCCGCTGTTTATTTCACCTCAAATAAATAATTGGATAAGCTACACCGACGTTTAACCGACCCAAGATTAATGAGCGAAAATTGAAACGCAGCCCGAAAAAGGCTCTGAACGTAAATTAATATCAAATTTATGATTTAATCCTAGGAATTTTAAGCTCGGTTAATTGTTATTTTGTAACAGGAGGTAAAAAATTGTTTTCACATTACATACATTTTTACATATAAGACAAAACCTGCTACGTGTAGATATTACCAAGAAACAGAAACAAAAAGTCAAATATTTTCAACCTAATCACTTAAATGAAAATCAACCCGACAACACGGCTAAAGCTGTTGAAAAACTCTCCAGTTTATTGTGAAATTAAATTATTTGTCACGCCTTCTTGTAGCCGAGGCGCTCCACTGGCAAGGTGGCAAAAGTCAACCATGACACAATTTTAATTGTATGTAAATACTATATGAAGTAGTACAAGATGAAGAATAATTGTAGTTATATTATGAACCCGGCGCGAGAAACGCGCCAGCTGGGGATGCAATTAAAAGATAACATTAGATTTATTAGTGTCTCTAACTTAGCAGTTCTTTATTAAATAATATCGAAGCAATACATTTTAAATCGACCAAACATTGTGTTTTAAACGTAAATTACACCAGCTGGTGGTTAGTATTTATAATATAAATACAATTCGAAAAATGAAATTGAAAATCGGCATGGAAATGCCAGTTTGCAATAATTTCTTCAATTAACACGGCCACACCTATTTTCTCTATAGTGCTAAATAGATCGCATCGTGTTACATTGATTCTCACTACGACGAGGGTTGATTTTCAGAGGATAAGTGGCTTTGTTAATCCGACTCCGTCTCACGTATTTGTCTAGGATGTTAGTTTAGGTTTCAGAAAATCCTACCTTGAGCCATGGAGTTTATTACCGGCTTAGGGCCAAATTACCTGCTTGATTTATTCTCTTTGTACCCTGAGGATCATGTTCGTAGTTGCAACCACACAGAAGGTAAATATT
>DWQL01000962.1:0-12782 GCA_018231265.1 Noctuana haematospila | reverse complement strand
CCCCATGCACCAGGACCGCTCGCCCTAGGTGAATATTGTGGATATTCGCACGCAGACAGTTTAAGAGCTGAGCTACAAAGAGTTAACTACGCAACATAAATTAAACTAGCTTAGCGTTAGCATCAACTGTACACGTCTTAACATTTTCAATCGTTTGAATAAAATCTGTTATATTTATGTTAACGTCATGCTCTAACTAGTTTTATTTTTTCTTGCAGGCTCTATGGGTAACTGTGCAGCTTCCACAGAATTGCCATTTACTTTAACAGCGTCGATACGTATAGGTAGCTGGCGGCCCGCGCCTTGCCGTAGCACGTAGGACCTTATACTATCCCACACCTCCTAGCGCTAACATTCTTATTAACCCCTTTCCTTTCTTTTGTATTATTTACAATTCGTATGACTGGTGCCAGTATTTATTTCTAATTATGGACTGTTTTATATTATGTAGATCATATTTTTATTATTTTATTATTTGATGTGGCAGCTTCGAGTATTATTTTTATTTTGATCCAGTGATGTTTTAAATTGTCTTGTCCTCTATCTAAAGTTATTATTTGGCAGTATTAGTATTATGACATCAAGTGGCGGGATCTCGTTTTTCTAAACGTTCACTAAATAATCTTTACTCTATGGTGGATATAATTATACGATAGTTGTAATTTAAATAAGAATAATGTAACTTTAAGCATTCAGATATTTTGTGCTGAATAATAATCGATTTGTTGCGCTTGTTGGTACCACTTGCCGCGGCGCCTCACACCCGGCCCTCTAAAATTAACAATAAATTAAATTATTTTCATAAAATTAACTGAACATCCAGAGTTTTGAATTGACTTGCAATCCTTTAACTAGTTGTTCCAGCAATACATCAAACTTAAACATACTACTTACTACTATTACTGTAAACGTATTCTTTTATTTAGATCTTAAATATCAAAAATTATCTTTGTCACAATAACTTAGACCATAAACAAAAATGTACACTAAAATAGCGTGTTAAAATCACCATAATCGGTCAAGCCGAAAAGAAGTTTAGTGTATAGTTTACATAAGACGTATTACATTGATATTGAAGAAAGTTGATTAACGATTAAATTCCTAGTTTTTTTTGTTTCTGAATTTTATCTTAATAATAGAGCGAGGGCCGGGCGCGGCGCCGGTGAGCGCGGCTGCAGCGAGCGCCGGCGTAACTTGTGTGCAATTTTAATGTTTATTAGAGACGGTTGTGTTATTGTGTCGGCGCACTCGGATAAATCTGCTCTAACTTTAAAACATATTATTACATCATTACTTACTTGTAGCTTTCATCTTAACATTGTCATACAAAATCGTTCCCCATCCTTTCGAACATTAAGTGTTGTGAATCAGAACAAATCATGGATTATATTGTTTACACGGTGCTAAAATGTTGCTAGCACAAAGTTTTATTTTTCACGTAGGCATAAGTTAATGTTAATGATTTATATTATTTCGTCGTTTTTATCCAGGAGCAGGCAGATCTACTGAATATACGATTATACTGATGTACTATTAGTTCCACTTAGTGATAGTTTGAATATGAAAAATATTGCCTAGCGTTAAGTTGATGTGTTCTAAATCAAAATATCTGAAACAGTATACGAGAAAAGAATAACGAGAAATTTAATGGAAATTGTTAAAAGTGACTGTGGATTATTAATTTGTATCACGCCGCGGTCGCGCGGGTTGCACCCTCCTCCTTTACGTGTATACTGCAAATTTATACGATAATCATAGTAATGTATTTAATATAAATGTAATTATACTGATACGAAGCGAGCGCCGGCGGCGCGAACCATGTATACGACGACGAGTTCAATGTTATTGCGACCATCAGATTAAATTAATACATTTTGTGTAGTTAAAAGGTGTTTTATTTTTAATACATCCTACCCCTTAACTTAAGCCTCGTAAATTTAGTTCGAGTGTCTGTCTCTGTTTAAACACGAGTCTAATCTCTAATTATACACATCTAATTTTAACTATTTAGACTTTTGAGCACTCTAGGTTTTTGTTTAGATACAACAAAAAACGCGCGTGTTCGCGTTGTTTGTATGCACTGATTGTTTTTATCACCGCCCCTGCGCCCTTGGCCACTAAGTCAGGTGGCTTGCAGTCGGTGTCGTCACACAACAGCGATTAGTGAGTGAATGAGTGAATAACATAAATATTACAATACATTTACCTAGTGTTCAGTTCAGTGCTGTCATATCATATGCGTGAGCAAGTCGCGTACCATCCTTACATTGTGCTGTTATGATAAGGTCAATAGCTGGATTGACAAATAGTGTATTGAAGAACCGTAAGTCACATAATTTCAATTAACTTAGGTAATACCTGTTAAAGGAAATATTTTGTCATGAGCATTTATCTAAAAATAAAAATTGCACAATGCTTACATACTAATACCCAATTACAATAAGTGCTATAGCAGTTTCTTGGAAATAATAACAAGTAGGTACTTAGTTTAAACAACAGTGCCTGCAACCTTTTACCGACTTACCGCTTGGAGAAGGTTTGGAGCATACTCTACCACGCTGCCCCAATGCGGATCGCTGTTAGTGGCCGTGTCAAATGATTTCAAACCGCTCAAAAGGCTTCCGACCGACGAACCTTCATCACCCATCATGGAACAAAACGTCCATCACCCATCTGAAAAGTTTACAGTGAAATTCTACAGGAAAGCTGTAAAGTGAAACAAATATTCCGATTTTTATGATATTGTTCTAAGACCCGATGAATTGAATAAACTAATTTATCTGGTTGATCCTGGTTTTAGCATCGAGAATGACAAGTATACACAGCGCTTACAAGGACGATATCCACGACGTGCCCATGTCCGTCATCACGCGGCCTATTCCGCCAGAACTGGATGAAGAGAAGGTGCGGGCGCTCATGGAGACTATTCAGGTAAGGATCAGAATTTAAAATACGGTCGGAGCTATCTAGGGATTGTTTCCAGAGGGGTCTGGGGTAGGCCACCCCGCCACGTCATACGCCTATGTTATAAAGAGACCCAAGTCAGCTCCGTCAAATTCAGCTGCCTGAAGAATTAATTAGTATAAAATAATAACAAAAATAATTTATGGTATTGCTTGGTCTGGGTTTAGTTTCTGTTAGTGGGAAACGCTACGCCAGTGCTACCGTCAAGCAATTTATTGTGTTGCATCGGGACCCAATGCTGTATCTACTCCATGAGGTTGAATATGTATTCAACCATTTCCAACCATTACCAAAACGAATCAAACACGGAGACCGGCATGCTCATTTGGCACTTATTCTTTTCTACTTCTTCATGTACTCACATTTTATATTCAAACGACGCACGAATTTTGCGGAATGTAGCGTGTAGCTATTGATTTGCAAATATTATTGGATTACATTGAATGGAGTAGGTATGACTTTGAAAATGGTAAATACGTATCACGGAACTGAATTACAGGAAATATACACTTTTTTAGTACGGAACCAAGAGTGGCAATTTTAAATAATATGTGATTGGTTGGGAAGAAACAATCAATTTGTGTCTTTCTAATGACGATAACCTGTGTGGTGTACCTACTTAGGGATATTTAATCATGCCGGTCCGCCATTCCAACGGTTCCGAGTTCGATTCTCGACAGAAGTTCAAATGATGAATTTATATTTTTGTTCCCCGTCTGGGTGTTTGTGTAATTGTCTGGTGTGTCTATAGTAAAGAGTTATTTACCAATCAGCATCCCTATATTTTGTTACGTTACATCAATCAGCCAATCGCATTGGAGTCACATATACCGCTATGGGCTTATACGAGCCCGCGCCAAATAAGTGACAGGCACTTCTCTTTACTTGTCTTCTGTATTCCGTGACAAGTGTATGTTAAATATACAAATTGTTAGCTAAAATAAATTGTGACGCTGAACCTTTGTTTGCTTAAGCAGTAGGTACCTACAAAAGACGGTAGGTAATCTTTTTATCTACAAATATTTGGCAATAAATTTTAAATAATAAATATATAGGTGTACATATCACTAGGTTTTTCTCTATGAATTTTCTGGTATTGCTCACAATACACTGAAATAGAATATGCTAATATTTATGTAATGTATAAAAGTGATGTCTGATATTTGAATAAATATTTTTATTCACAGTATTTTTTCTTCTTTCTTCTAGAAAGAAGAACAGTCCGGCAGCGTACCCCCCATCGACGTGCTCTGGATCCAGGGCAGCGAGGGCGGCAACTACTATTACAGCTTCGGCGGCTGCCACCGATTCGCCGCGTACAAACGCCTCGACAGGCCCACCATTCCCGCTAAACTTATAAAATCCACCGTCGCTGACTTGTACACGTATCTTGGCAGCAGCACGCCAGACCTCAAGTAGTAGAACTTGTCGTTGATGTCGTTATTTATTGCTTGACAGATTGAGACTGAGTGGTTGGTAATGTTGGCATACAGCATTGATACATGTGCCGCAATTTCTGTTATCAGTAGTACGAATTAAAATACTAAACTGAATAAAAATGGTAGGGATGTAATCAGACTTTAAAATATTATGAGTGTGGAGGAAATATTAAGATGTGCCATCTCGTACGTTGCACGTTGAAGACTTTTGTACTGCGTGACCTTTCAATAATTTCGTGCTGGCGACGACGTCAACTGAACCACGACAACTCTCTTGGGTAATCAAACGAATCCATTTACGCTTGTACAGGGGGGCATCATCATGGCCGACTCTAGTATTGATCGACGTCCAAACGACACAACTTTCAATCGTACTATCAACTAAACTATGGCTTAAGACTTAAATATATTATTGTTTAACGACACAGAATTACATTAGATCATATTCAGACTGTAATAAAAAAAATATTTATAAATGTACGTACAAAATGTAAAATTATGATAATTTTGAGTAATCATTGTTAAAGATCACAAGCTTTATTGTTAATTGTACAATTTTAGGTATATTCCATTATTCAATTATGTAAGTACTGCAATTGTTTTAATTTTATTATTTTAGTATGTGTCTTGAAGGAAGTTTATTTTATCATCGGCTTTTGATAAAAGGTATATTTTAAAAATAAAACGAGTGTGAATTCTCCAACTGCGTATTTATTTCGGTAGTCATGTGTTGCCTAACTACAGAACAATGAGATATGCAATTTCTGTATAATATATTTACAAACGTGAACAGAAATAAGATACATTCACATTAAACCTCTCCGTACATGCCAGCTTACTAGTAAAATAATGAACACAAAAATAATTATGTTAGCACCATTATTATTTCGAGATTGTAACAAGACAAAATAATCATAAACACATACCAATCTGGTGCATTATCTAATACAAATTTATACGGTTATTTTCCTAGACTAGACACCTTTTAAAATATGTGGGGCCTTATTATGATTTTTCAATTTCACGCACAATGACCTACATTTCACGCATAATTGCACGATGAGCGCGTCACACGTAGTGTATTATATACTTTTGGCGGCGTGGCGCGCTTTCAAACCCACGTTTATGTTTTAAGCGCGTTATGAAATCACATTATTAATAAAGAATCTCGTTGTTATAGCGAATAAAGCCCCTGTTTATTCACATTCGTGAAACAACACCAACGCAATACAATTTGTAAGACATATTTAAAGAAATATACGAATTTTAATTAGCGCTATAATGGAACAATTTTTCATAACATTATTTATACTACGACATTAACAGTTTTTCGCAAATGTAGTTCGCCCTCACACACAATAATGCTCTAACTAGTTTAATGTAGGTACCTTATGATGGGCACTAAAGGTAGGTACCTACCCATTCAGACGCGCCTTTAACGCGTTTTAGAAATGTTTGACAGCTGTACTATTTAATATACTATTCACTTTTTGACCGCTTTTAACACGGAACTGAGAGAAAAGTAGACAGGAAATGCCATTACACTCTTTTAGTACGAAAACAAGCGTGGCAACTTAACACTATATCATTGGTCGAAAAGAAACATTGTGACATTTACCAATCAGCACATTATGCTCCGTCACGTCACTACAATCAGCCAATCGAAATTGAGTCGCATCGTGATATAACTCTACCCTCTACCCGATACCCTCTACTTATCTCTTTTTTCCGTGACTTTAAAGTATGATGGGATTTTGAATTTCCGCATATCTCGTCCGCGGAAACTTATGTTTTACATTAATTACAATACAATTAAAAATCCTTAAGCAGTTTCATATTTTTCATTCAAAACTAAGCGACAAAGGCACTTACATTTAAATATGCTGTCATGCGCTTTACTTTTTTTACTTCTTTTGTCAGTATTCAATTCAGTAATATTTTCTCAATGGCAAGACCATGAATGAGTAAGTATATTTGAATGTGATTATAGACTTTACGTATTTTCATATAATTATTACGGACACGGACAATTCCGGACCACCGAAAAATGTTGTTCTAATGTTATTATAATACAGATTCCTACTATTAGTAAAATAAGTTTGTTAAAAACTACGAATATGATTCATTAAGACCGCATTATACTATTATGGAAGACTTATGAAAATGAAATTCAATGTATGCTGATAATTTAATACTATTTTATTTATTTACATTACATTTATCATGAGGCGATATAAATTACTACCCAGGACAAAAGAAGCGGCGGGGGTAAGTCAATGACACTCCTTAAGGGTGTCAAGATGATGAAGCCATGTGTCAGTCAATGTTCACAAGACAAAAATGTTAGATTCATGGAATTTTTCACTTTTTGTTCTGTCTCTTCCAAACTTCTTATTTCATTATGTATTGCTAAAGTCGACTCAACATTTAAACACGTCTAAAATATGACAAAACATCTTGGCATTTGTATAAGCAAAAAATATAGGTGCAAATACAAAATTACACAAGCACAAATGCACTGGACCGGCGAACTTTATTAATATTTAAGTTGTTCTTCGAGCATTATTGATACCTATTCCATTCACAAAACACTCTTTAGAGGTAAATACCGTTTTAGAATAATTTTATTATTTAATTTTTATTTTATATCACGGTCGAAGAGTCAAAGTATATAACCACTTATTTTAAATTTCATTGATAGATTGGACTCGATATAAATTATTACTAAATACCTGTAGGTACAACAACGTTGAAGATAAATAGAAAGATAATGATCATGTGTATATGTATGTATCTACTGTCAGTAACTAATCAAAACATATCCTTTATGTTCATTTTTTTAAAGTACTCTAGAGTACTGAGCTAGATCTTATGGGCAAGACCTAGTCGTCAGCGTTAGGTCACCGTTAAAGGGTTCTAGCGCTTTATAACTTACGGTCTAATTGAATTTCCATAATGTTGTCAAGTCGCCAATGCCTTTTATTTATAAATTGCCTAACAATAACACTTACAATTCATTAACATTAAAACAACAATACTTAGAGTGCCTAAATAATGAGAGCAAAATATTTCAGTGGTAAAAGAATTTTTATTCTTTAATCTTCATAAATTCATAATACCGTGATTCCAAGATAATTCTTAAGAATCACATTTACGTTGACATTAAAATATACTATGGCGTCCATTGACTCATGTGTTGTTGTTAAGTACTTAATTACTACGCTTCGCAATGACAGCTGACCAGCTCTAATATCTACTTCTCTCAAATTAAATTATTGCAGTGAAACTCTGGGTGTAATATCTTAGTGCCACAAGTAACCACATAAGATAGGTAGCACTATTTTACACAAATTCTCATACAAAACTGTATAACATTATAATATAATATATCCAACGTCGAGGAAGTAAATGCTTAGTCTGGGTCATGTCGGGAGCGATCATTTAAATGTGATTTAAAGGGGCATTTCTGTTATAATTAGTTTTATGACCCTACTTTCAGACCCTAATTTGTCACTTTAAAGTACTATACAATAAACATTTCATATTATGCATTTATAATAATGCTACACTTGTTATTACGAGTCTTCCAACCAACACGTCCCCGAACGATAGCAATCTCCAACAGTAATAAAAAAATATATTTTTACTACACAACAATATTTTGTATCTACATTAAAAACATATATTTAGAATGAATATTTTCTAAATGCACGTTGGGGTCCTGTCGCTTTGAACAACACCATACGTTTCATATAATTTTTTACATAAATATTTTTATTAATTTGCTTAATATTCATTTAATATTTTCACAACACTATGTAAAGCAGGGTTCAATATAATATTATTTGAACAACTACGATTTTTTAATTTATAATAGCATATTATAATTATTTATATTCTCATATTTAGGAGATTATATTATGTTGTATTTCAATATCATTATAACAGTTCAATAATTAATTTTAGAGACAATCGTTAAAAATTGTGTTGTAATCATAATTAATATCTAAAAATACTAACACGGAATATAATTTGCTTCCTCATATTCCTCCGATGTAGCAATATTCCTTCTAGTCTATATTCAGTCACTTGAAGTGTGGCATAAGATTTCTTACTGTTTTTCTTTAGTTAATATTTAATATCTTTGAAAATATTTATATTTTAAAATATTTATATTGCAATCAACAATACAGCATACCATCGCCTAATATCCATATCAATAAGGTTCATAATAATAAATACGATATTTTAATATTTATTTTAAATCTGACAATAGTAACATCTCATGTTCAACATATATAAAATGTACACTATGTTTATTATCGAGATTCCAGTAGTAGGTAAAGCGAGTGGTACACTGTTCAATTATAAATAAAAATGCAACTCTTTTAAAAATAATAATAATTAAAATTTTAATAATTTAAAAATGTATATCTGAAGATATATAATGTGAACTATTAACATACATACTTGTAAAAAATCAATCCTCCGGGAAGTATTAAGTCTTAAGTATTAAGATGTTATTAATTGTACAATGTCTACCATTTTATAACAGAAGTTGAAAATCGTAAATTTTATAAATATTTTTAGATATAAATAAAATTTTGATAAAAAGATTTAGGTTCCATTATGATATTTGATCTAATATTGTAATATTATTATAAAAATATTACTTTGTAGATAAATTTTAACTACACATTGATAAAATATGTACACTTATACAGCGACATAATCTAATTCGACTACATGGAACAATTACTTATTTTAACTTTCTTTAATGTTGTAATTTTAATACAAAATAAATATAAATATGCTGTGATAAATTTCCTAACTAATAACTATAATTTCATGAAGTACAATTCAGTGGCTGACCTTACAGCGACATTTAGATATTATATTCGAGAAATATCCACTATCAATTACGCTTCATTGAAATAATACGATATAAAGTGTGTTATTCAAATCTTGTGCATGAACGTTAATTTTAGATTTTATTCATACTATAAATTATTTAAAAAATAATATATGATTATAAATAAAAATATGTAACAAGTGCATTTACACTTTTGGCACTTAATATCACTTTTATTTGAATGTAATAAATGCTTTTATCGCAAATAAAATAGCAATAGAATTGCGGTGTTCATTCAGCCATGATGTCACATGTTTCATTCAAAATCTAAAGGACACAATACAAATATATGAAGTCGGTAAAAAATAGACTTTTGTCTTACTTTGTGTGTATATGAATTTATTTTGAATAAATGTAAATTTAAGCTTTATATTTAAGTAATTTTAATTTGAGCTGTACATTGTGATTTTTATAATTATTTTTTGCAAGTTTTATTATATGTATACTCAATAATCATATAACAATATTAAGTCAGTTTCAGTTGAAACATTTTTGAGCCATTTAAATCATTGAGAGCAAGAACATTGTGCGTCTGCACAAGTGAAAGCCAGTGGGTTTTATTTTACATTAGAGAGAGCTAGTAGGATTAAAGTTAATTCTATTATCAAATTATAGAATGCAACAAAACATTTATTTAAAATCGAACCTTTTTAAAGGCCTCCAGATATGGAGTGTAACAGCGGACACACAAAATACCATTCACGCATACCTGATTCCATTATCTAGTACCGCTACATTTAACAGGCACGATAGAGTTTTGTATGCTTCTAAATATCTTTTCAGCATGTGAATCATGCGATACCCTCTTAAGAAACGTGCAGCCTTTTGACCGTAACTATTGTAACTTCATTCTTTATAACACAGCTATATATCTCCACACTTAATGTATTTGGATGAATTTTATTATAGTAACCTTTACATACGGTCAATAAATTTCCATATCTACATACATAAATATTTTTATTCTTATATACAATTTATTTACAAAATATGAATCCATTCCAATATATCAACATTAATGCATTTATTACCATATCTAAAATCTATCTACTTCCTTGACCATTACTCTTGTTTTAACTGTTGTAAATTTTTACTTTACTTTTATCTAGGCCTGTTAGTTAGAACAGCTTAAACTAGAAAATATCGTTACACTTACAATATTAGTTTAACTAACGTTCTCTATTTGTTTATATAACAAATACATCAGCGCTTTCATTTCACTTGTACTTATGGATCGGATTCAATATACAAATATGTATACGTTGCATTGATTCCATACTAACTAAAGGTGGGATAACGCTACGATCACATCGAGAGAACTCGGATCTATAACGTGTCTAGCTAACTAGCTATCTAATAGTATAACATTTACATTATATTATTATATAATGGATATTTCATTATTAATTCCAAATGAATCACCGATTGTTTTCACTTACTGCGATTAATCAGGTCATCTGTAGCACCGCAGGCAGTTTTTATACGAGGTCGTCCTGCGAGCAGCAGGACGGCGTCGGCGAGAGGGGCGGGAGGTGCGCCGCGCGGGAGGGCCCGGCGAGGCCCGGCGGGGCCGAGGGTCCGGGCGGGGCCAGCGGCGGAGGGGGCCCTGCGCGGGCCTGCTGCGCCGTCAAGTAGTGTAGCTCGCGCTCGGCGAGGCAAAGCAAACATCAGTCAAGCGCCCCGATACACTCCGGCTCCTCGCGCACACACTCCTTTGGAAAGTAGCCCGATCGGTTATCACCCTGGGAAACCAATGGTAAAATTTGTGTAAATATTACAGCCTATATATAATATTATGCTGCACATAGTTTGATAGTTTCTAAGTTACTAAATCATCATCCCTTGCCAAGGTTCCGTCAAGCTATCAATCATTCTGCTACTGTTCATCTCGTTTACCGTCAGTCGTGATTGAAGTCAAACGCAGTCCTATATAAAGTTAAACAAAAGCTAGTACATCATCTATGAGCATATCCAAAGCCAAAGCTTTATAGTGTTTACAGCTCAATATATCAATTTGGTTATAATAGTGACCTTGTCAAGAGTGCGCCCCTTCCACCAGCCGCGGCCGTCGCCCTCCTTGCTGAGCACGAGCAGCTTGGCGCCGGGCCGCAGCGCCAGCTGGGAGCTCTCCAGCGGTCGGAAGTCGTGCAGCACCGTCGCCACCACGCGACGGAATGGCCACCGCAGATTAGAGTTCAGCCTGCAATTATTATTATTAGAATTATACCATTTCGTATCACATATATTAATACGTATAATTTTAAACGATATTCGACCAGGAACGGACGAGTTTAGATTTAGAACCTTCGCGAATTATCGTAGTTTCGTCAGAATGTTAAAATGAAGACGCACTTGTAAGATGTAAAATTGACTTATAAGTTTTAAAATATATGAAAAGGCTTGTAACTCACCCGACAAAGTTCTCGGAGAGGCTCGTTTTCTCGTAATACGAGACCATCTCGACGATGCTACGGAAGAAGCGCGACTCCGACAGGTAGTAGTGCGGCACCTGGTCGATCGGCTTGCGGCACACTCGCATGTGCTTCACTGTGTTGTCAGTTCTGCACATATCATTGTTTTTATCTATACACTATCATCTTTAGATAGTATAAAATGACCTCCTTTCTGCTTCTGTTCGCTTAGATCTTTGAAACTACTTAACGGATTTTAATGCAATAAAGAGGAAGGTTTATTTGTACAATTTATTGATTATAAGGCGGTATGAAGTTAATTGGGTCAGCTAGCTTTAGTTAATGATTTTATTTGTAGACGGTATCTGAGGAAACTTTGAAGCATTTATTATTATTATGACTTTGTGGGGAGACAGTAGAGACCCGGCCCAGCAGTGGGACGTAAAAAGGATTGAAGGCAATTTATTATGAATTTACTTGAGCGAGAGCGCGTAAGCGGTGTCGTTGTGCGCGTGCAGGTGCGCGCGCGGCCGCACGCGCAGCAGGAACGTGCCGTCCACGCGCCGCTCCAGCCGCGCCGTCGCCGTCTCGCGCCCCATCTCGCCCACGTACCTGCGCACATTCATTACTTGTTTATTTATAATTAGTACGACCGAGCCTTACACTAACTAGACAATACTAACGTCTTGAAAAAAATATTTTTAAGTTGCAATTATTGGCAACAAAAGTATGGAAGTATGTAAATCTGAGATAAATATAGTATATTATTATTATATCAAGTGTCGCTGAGCCGATTGTAGTGAGTGGTGAGTGATGAGTACAAACCACATGTAGTAGTGCAGCGCGGCGTCGGGCGAGTGGTGGTGCGGAGGCAGCGGAGGCGCGGGCGCCGGCCCCCCGCCGCAGCGCCCCGACAGCGCGATGCAGTCCTTGTGCGCGCATGCGTTGCACACCGAGCACAGGTACCCCTGCACACACGATCATACACGTAGAAAGAGGGAGGATGGACTGCCCATATCAAGGGGCGGGTGGGGGGGGGGCTTGCTACAAGTTATG